>BMAT01006528.1:129383-151046 GCA_019649035.1 Elysia marginata
CGTTATGTTTTATATTTCGATCCAAAAGACTATTTGATGTAGTGCATAAGTGTAATTTTTTTAAATCTGAAACTGGTAGGTTCACAGTCTAACTTGTTTTAATAACTTCCACGTTTGCATTCAAGGCTACAGTTTAGTGCCAGCTTAAGTAAATCTGAAAGAAAACTCTAAAAGGTCCATAGATTAGAAACTAGAAGCCTGGAGGTCATATAGGAATGGTGGGGAATAAGGAATACACAGAATAATAGCATAAAAATAAGGTTAAAAAGGTTGCAGAAGCAGGACTAGTATTACACAGGAGTAAGGAAAAAAAGAAAAGCAACTGGGTGAAACAGTCTTAGACAGTAGTAGAATTACTGACTGATGGTAGGTAAATAGATTAATAGACAGTAAGTGACAAACTCGATTTAGTAAAAACAAAAGCCGCGTAAATTGTATGAGGGATACAAAAGAAAATATGCAACCTTTATAAGAACTGACGAAGTCGGGTATACAGTAACCAGTATTTAGGGAAATATATCAAATTTAAAAAGCTGTTGAAAAGTTTGAAAAACAACATTGTAAGCAAAAGGGCTTTAACACCCATTGGCTTGTGAGTTTGTTGAAAAATTATTGTACATAAATCCAATAATGATATCATTGATAGCTTTTACTCCTACGCCAAACTCTTTGCATTTCCTCCTTTTAGGTAGTCTTAAAAATTTTTCTTAATTCCATAATGTTTACACTCAGTACTTCCTTGGTACATAAAATGCCTTGAGTTTTAAATTTTCTTCTATCCTTTCAGGTTGCCATGGTATTCACATACTTGTTGTGGGTGGAATCAAAGCCCTTGGGGTGCTCATTGTGGAGATACGGGATCGCTTTGACTTCATCTCAGCAAAGGAGATGGGGCTGGTGCAGGGCTTGACATTCACACTGATGATGGGCCTTGGTAAGCTTGGAGACTTTTTTTTCCAATAGTTTGTGGTTCAACTTGCTGTTTTCTTTCTTATGTTTAAAACCGTTACAAATAAAAAAAGATTTCTTCAAACAATCAGAGCATAGTTATAATATAGAATATTTTTTTCTTTGATGCGGCTAAACTCTTTTTTGTACCTGAGTTTTCCACTGCGGATAAAAACTTAGCATACCTAATGACTTGTCAATTTTTTATAAATATAGACTATAAGTCTCTGTTAGTAGATATATAGTTCTTCTGCATCCGCCTGTAGGTTCGGAGTGGTCCAACTTTCTCGCAAAAATAAAGCTTTTAACGGCATCTTCTAACTGTGTTTACTATTATAGTAATCTATGTTTCGAAAAAGGTATTGGACATCGTTATTTAAGCACTTTATCTAATATAGATTTATGAGGACCTTTAAACACTAGAATCAGTTGGTTTTTTGGTGCAGGCTTTATTTCTCATTGCGTAGTCTAGCTTGATTTACTGTTTTCCAAAACATTCTGTGCGCGCACCGAATTTCAAATTAATTATAACCATCTCCTGCTCTAAGACTTAAATCATCTGAAGCTCATTTTACACTCTATTATGCTTGGTGCTCTAAAAATTTAAAAAAAGATTTGATATTTCAAAATATTTGCATATACCATTCCTGAGGCGTATTAATGTAGTAATTTGAGAAAAGAAGGTTGTCATAAAATACTTTACAACAGGTAAGCTCTTTTTTCCTTTTTTCAATTGCAATAGCATCACACTTTATAAAAATAATCGTTCCTAGTTTCTTCATCTAGGTTTTGTCAAAGCCGCAGTATTAAAAATATGACTACTATTCTTAAAAGTTATAAATCTTATATGTTATAAGCTGGAAGGTGTTCTAATCGTTGTCTTAATTACATATCCTCGGGTCTTAACTCAGATGATAAAAAGGTTGATCTGTGAAATAAGTATGAGCATAACAAGTTTTATTGAGCTGCTTTAGCAAGTATATGCAATTTCAAAGTAATCAACTGCTGCGATTGACCCTTACCCTCTTGAGATAAGCTAGGTTTGTCATATACCACTAGATCTATACCTATATACTTAATACGAAGGCCGGAGATAAACACGACAAAACGTGATCAATGACGTCACTGGCACCGAAGGTCTGAGCTGGATGCAAAAGCGTGCTGGCTCAGAGCTCAACTCAAGATAAACTGTACAAGGTACAGTGGGTAATTTTTCTTACATTGCAATTGGCGAAAGCAATAATACAAGTTGTTTGCACGCCGAATATAAACGTTAATTATTCCACAAAAACTAAACTAATAGGCGGAAACCTTAGTTCAAACGTTTTAATCAACATTTTGGTAATACTCTCTTAGAAATAGAATTTACTGGTTCGGGTTCTTTTATTCAAGTCAGCAAATGGCATCCCCTTGATATTGAAAAAGAAACGCATGGGTTATCATTCTCTGCTCCACAGACTACTGTCTTCAAGAATCATAAAAAAGAGAAGAATAAATTTATTTTAATAAAACAATCAACAAATCTGGTATTGTCTATTTCTCTCGAATTTTAAGCTACATGTTTTATTTATCAATTGTTTTAAAATACCTCAGGTAAAAACATGATCCANTTTTTGATAAGTTAGATTCTTTTAGTTTAAAAAAACTCACTAGTTTGTTTCAAACTGTCTATCACATATAAGCATATCGATAAAATGTGATAGTCACTGCACATAAGCCCACAAGTCGACTGATAGAATGGGCACATTTCTTATATCACAAAATTTCATTACTAATCATATTGCCCATACTACTGTTAAATAAGGATTAAGTTATAAATTTGTGGATGAAAACCTGTACATAAACAGACTTTCTCAGTGCATAAAATGCTTGAATGTCATTTTGGTCAGGGCAAGATACTCAAGCCAGTTATTTAAAATCTATTTTCTTTCAAAGACCATACCACATGTATGTGAAACATGGTATCATTTTTGAAAATATTGATGCTGCGTAATCCTAAAATACAGAAACTTTATGTCTGGTCACCTCAGACATGGTCAGGCTTTTTTTGAGACAAGCCCTAAAACGGCAATTGTTTCACTATATAAAAAGAAGCCCTTTTATTTTATGCGTTGAATTGGCCGATGTTATATAAACATTCCCTTCTTCTTATTCTTTTTTTCAAGGGGGGGGGGTGTTCGTTCCCTCTCTCCACAAAGTTTATTGTTCGAGTTTTGCCAATCCAGCACAGACAAACCTTTTTCCCTTCTTAGTGTTTTGATTTTATAAAACATTTAAGTTACCCGGTACCTTTAGAGAGCATAAACCTTTTCATATTTCTCTCAAATAATCGGTAGTTTTGTTTCGAAACCCTCCTTTACATTTCTCTTCGAAATACTCTCTTCGAAATACCAGGCATAAAAGCTGTTTACAAACTGTATAACCCCTTTACTTCAAAACCGTGAACAAAAAAAACGCACTAAAAATTAAAAAAAAAACTGAATGACTACGTTCACACTGAACTTTACTTGTGCGTGCCCAGGTCTATTCACCAACATGCTGGCGGTCCGCTTCTCAAGTAGGTCTGTGGTTTTTCTCGGAGGACTCATGTGCTGTGCAGGTTTCGTCATGACAGCCTTCATTACCGAATTTTGGATGATCTATTTTACCTACAGCCTCACAGTAGGTAATGACTGTTTGATAAGAAATGAGAAAATTCTTGGGCGCTATACACCTGATTTTTTAAAATAGATAAACTCTTTTCTTTTGCTTGTTTCTAACAGAAAAACATGTGTACTGGTTTTATATTTTTGTGTAATTCAAAATACAAATTTTGTCTCACTTGTCTTGATTCCAATGACATTTCATGGATTTTTTCAGTCTTTTTAAGTTTGCTTTTAGGTGTTGACAGGTGTCGAGAACTAATTGCAGATGATAACAGTCATTTCCTCCATAAACTAAAATCTAGACAGGCTATAGTATTATAGAATAGTACGACTACCTTGTAGAATTTAATTGGGTTGATATCATATTACAGCAGTAAGGCAAAAATCACATTATAAATTTATAGATACGTCATGTTTATGCTGGTAATTTTGGTAATTTTTTTAATGCCATCCTTGCCTGTGGAAATTTATTTCTGTTATAAAAAGGGAAAACAGTTGGATATGATAGGCCTTACATAAAACAAGTTATTAAGTAATATCCAATGCAACTCTTTTATTTACGTTACTACTTTTTTCTCATTAGGTGTCGGTTTCGGCCTTGCTTATGCTCCAAGCCTCGTGTTTGTAGGATCACATTTTAAAGAGCGCCGCAGTCTGGCCAACGGTCTGTCTATGTGCGGCTCTGGAATCGGATCTTTCACATTACCTAATCTGATGCGAGCGCTGCTTCATGAGTACGGTTTGCCAGGATGCTGCATGCTCATGGGTGCTATCATGCTCCATGTTTGCATCTGTGGTCTTCTATTTCGGCCACACGCTAATTATAAGAAGAAACCGAGGATCCCCGAGTCACAACCAGGCTTGTTGATCAATGATATGCCTAGCTCTCGGTCAGTAGTATCAGCCGAAGACTTCACAGACGAGGTGGATCGTGCTCAGAACTGTGCTACGACCGACAAAGAGACCGAAGAGAGTGGGAATGGTTCTAAAGACTTAAATGATTTGAAAGGTAGTATACAAGGTTCAGACGAGTCGTCTGATGAAAGTGATTACAATAAAATAGGACAGGTGGACACCAATTGTGATGAATCAGGTGGACAAGCGGCTTATGAGAAGCAGCCATTACTTCAGACTTCTATCAATAAGTCCCATGCAAAATCGTACATAGCGCCAAGAACCTCACCTGTGGAAAATGACAAAGAAGCAGATGCCTCTAAGAAATCACCTAAAGGCGCTGGACAGCGCATCTTTGATTGGTCACTTCTCACAAATCCAACGTTGTTTCTTTTCTTGATCTTCAATTTCTTCGTTGGAGTTGCATACCCAAATATTTTTTTCATGCTTCCCATACACGCTGAAAATGTGAGATCTTGTTATTTGCCTGTTACTGTCAAATGTTAGGAATAATTTATGCATACTCAATCTTAGACGATTTTATCCGAAATTCAATGCAGCGAATAGATCTCAACAAAGCCTTGCATAATAACAGGAAATATCTAAAAACTTAAGAAAAAAAACCCACGATGAAATATGTGTAATGCGAACAAAAATTTAAAAAATGCCGCCTTGATCTTGTTAGCATTTCGCTAAAAACAGTTTTTATACCGGTACCTAAAAAGAGACGTAAAAACCTTTTTCTTATGTTTTGTAATTTTTTTACACTTTACACTGAATTAAAACGTTAGACGTACCGTAAAATTATAACTACCAAAAACTAATCATGTGTCACGACGCAGTTGACGATCAACTTTAATAATGTCACAATTCACAAAATTCCCGTCACAAGATGAGAAAAGGTTAGAAAAAAGTTTATGTTTCAGCCAACTAGTGTGTATAAAATTTGATCGAACTGTACGACACTTCCGCTGATAGGGGACTTAATCGCTTGAAATTGTTTAAAATGCATATTGTATTGGTTAATTCTCCTTGAATCATATCAAATAACTTTAATGACAAATCATTATAGTATTACGATTTTTTAAACTCAATATTTTTTTCCAGATTGGAGAGGACCGTGATAGCGCTGCGTTATTATTGTCTTTCATAGGCATTACAGATCTTTTCGGACGTCTCTTTATAGGATGGTTTACCGACCTGAAACTGTTTGAGAGGCGTTACGCGTAAGTCACTGGTACAAGCCTATATCATCTTTCAGCTCTTTGTGTTTCTGAGCTATTATATGCGTGCGGCATTAAGCATAGCAAATTGAGCTCCCACAAACACAAATTTTTTCTAGTCCGTAAAACGTCAGACATAGATCAGAACAGTACCATTTCTATGATTGCGATGGGAGACAGAGCTTAGTTTTTTTTTGCTTGGTAAAATACAATACTTCATTTCGTGATGTTCTTTTTACCATTGCTAAAGGTATTAGAAATACTTTGATGTAAATTGATATTTTTTATTATAAATCAGGTATGGACAAAAACTATGGAATATCCCTTGCTACTCATTACCAATCTATTCCTCAAAACTATTGCAAATTTTCACGATTTCGCTTTTTGAAAAAAAAAAGTTTAATAGATGTTATGGTTGTGTTGGCCCTTTCTAAATTAATTTTGTTGTAAAGAAAGAGAAGCAATGAATTTTCGTGTGCAATTAATGAAACATGGTTTGTTAAATGTGTTTCTTTATTTCACAACGGACCTTAGGACAGTAGGCTACAAAAAACGAAGGAACACTGTCTGATCATACTACTTCCTCTCTGCAGATTGGTTGCATGCGCGTTTATAAGTGGGTTGCTCAACTTGTCAGTACCCTATCTGAAATCCTTTGAAACGCTGACTGCATATACATTAGGTTATGGTTTCTGTGCTGGGAGCTACATCACCCTCATCCCTGTTGTCCTCACAGATTCCCTAGGTAAGTCTAAATACTCAGCCAGTGTGTTGGCATCCTTTAAAGCATTATTTTTAAGCTTGACCTGATAAATAGCTAGCTATGACATAATGATGAGAGAATGACGAGAGTTGTTCCCGAATAGTGCTAGCTTAGTTGGTACTGCATGATTTTATTTTATTAGAACGGTAAGAAAAAAAGAGGGCCAAGCACTGACGTAAAGGAATATATTTGAAACAACAAGCTGCAAAAAGTGGAAAATCGTAAGTATGTACAAGGGTACAAAAAGAGAGCTAGAAAGAAAAAAAAGAGAAAGCGAGACAAAAAGAGAAACAAGGAAAGAAAGAATGGGCGAGACGAAATCAGATGACATGCAAACGTAAGAGAAAGAAATTAAACACAATAGTGGTAAAAATTGAAAAAGATATATCAAAAGTCGTTTGTAAGTAATAGTATTAATATTTTTAATAATGAAATCAATAATAATAATGTTAATAATAATAGTACTACTACTACTATTATTATTATTATCATTATTATTAAAATGGTGCTAAGGTCTAAGCTCTCAGCGTCTTTTACTGGGATGCGAGACAACCCAGAGCTTCCAAAATTAGGTTTTTAATCTCAAAGATGTCTTACACTACAGCTTTATAAGTCGACATTTTAAAATCATATTTAAACCTTATTGAGAATGCAAACGCTGCATGTAGATCTCGGTCTCCGCTGTTCGAAGCTAAAGTTTTTTCTTCATAATATTGAAGCTGCGATCTAGATCTAGTTCAAAGTCTAAGCAAAGATCTATGCTAAGAAGCTTTATAATTATAGATAAATATTTCGTTTAAGGCCTACATCTTATGTTTACTAGGAACTGGGACTGCAGATTGTAGTTCTCAATCTCGGCAGTTCTAAGCTTTGATTGGCACATTTATATAAACAATCAGACAGGGTTTGTAGCATTCCTTTTTAACTTTAGAGTTCTAAGTATGAGTTTTGAGTACAGGCTCTGTTATCTTTCTGTTAATAATAATTATAATGATGATGATGATAATAATAATAATAATAATAATAATAATAATAATAATAATAATAATAAAAGTAATAATATTCATATCATAATGGAAGGAGAGGTATTCTTTCAGCCAGAAAAGGCCTCTTTGTAGGAAGCTTAAAAATTGGAACAAATTAGAATATCCTTTTCAAATCACACTTAATTGATCTAAGAGGGCATTTAGAATAGTCTGTGATCTTTACAAATCATGATCCTTTTATAATTTATGTGAAAATCGTTGTGCTTATCCAAGATTTTTTCTCCATTGTAAATCTATTGTTTGGTTTTACTTGAACGTCGAAATGCGTTCATGAAACGACGCGTTGCGCTGATGCTGATTAATTTTTTATACGATGAAAGATTACAATGCGAAAAGCAAATTCGAACAATGGTAGATTTTATGAATGATTTTTAATTCATCGTGCTTTGCGCGTCATCGCTAATGTAAAATTTTAAGCTAATGCAGTTTTGAAAACAATAGACTTTATGAATGAAAATGATCATTAGTGTTGCTGACAATGAAAAACTGAAACGTAGATCTAATCCTAGATTAATTTTTTCTTTGAAACGGGTGTGCGTGAATTATTGTCAAGCTCCAAGCCATGATTCTTCTTTTCTATTCAAATGCTAATGAGGTGAAAAGCTTAATGAACAAAATTAATAAAATCTAGAATTTTTTAAAGTACATTGTTTTCTTTGCTGAACTACTAGCTTATGCATTCATTTAACGGCATTAATAGATGATTTAAAGGCCCGCATCTACCTAGATCTAGATCTAGGTGAAGAAAAGGAGGAAGAAATCTACTGAGGGATTGAGTGAGAGACAAGATGGAGAGAGAGGGAGAGAGAAAGAAAGAAAGAGAGAGAGGGGGGGAGAGAGAGAGAAAGAGAGAGAGAGAGAGAGAGAGAGAGAGAGAGGGAGAGAGAGAGAGAAATGATAATTAAAACGGGTGTTTCAGGCAAGGAAAAGCACAAGAAAAAGATAGCGACGTACAAGTATTTTTTTATTCTTTACAGACTATGGGCTGGGGCACAGTTCGGGATTTCAAGGGGGAGGGGGGGCGGTCACTAAAATGGAGTTAGCGTGAAAAAAAAGACAGACAGAGACTTTAAGAAGGTGGCAGAAAGAGATCATGGAAAGGAGAAATAAAGTTGGTGGAATCAAGTTTGATAAAGTCGGTGTTATTTAATACATGTACCCAAGCAAATAACGATGCGAAGCAAGGGTTGCCAAAACTAGTATTAATAATAATAATAACAATAACAATAATAACAATAATACTGCTAAAAATAATAATAATAGTAATAATAATTATAATAATAACACTAATCATCATAATAATAATAATGATAATAATAAAAAAAAATTATCCATCAATTGGTTAGCGAGAGCAAAATTGAGGACAAACTATCTGAGCATTTCTAGACCACATAGACATGTCAAATTTGGCCCAAAGTTTTAAAATGTGATAAAATTTGGAGTGGGCAAAGAAAACTATCAAAGAGTGAAATTTAGGAATGGAAAGTAAAATAAAAAAACAACAAAATATGTTTTTTCGGGAAAAGAAACTGTTGAAGTGAATTTTAAAGTTCTTCTAATCCGAATCTAATCAACGATGAAATGTTCCTAAATCGGATTCGCATATTGCACTTGACAAATTTTTGGCCACGATTTTTTTCTGGAATAAGGTGTTAAAGTGAAAGCTTAAGAAAATGATGTTTAAAAACTTTGTTTGTCCAGAGTTTCGATCTCAAATAAGAGTGACCAATAGAATCAAGACATTACATTGTTTTTATTTATCGATGACATTGTTCATGCATTAGGGCTTTACAAAATAGCTAGATTTCAAATCTAGATTTAGGTGAAGAACAGAGAAAATGGGTCTTTACTATTAACAGTATTCAGGGCTCAACAAGATCCATATTTTAGATTTTGATTTAAATGAAGAAGAAAAAAAAAAGAGGCAGGATAGTCTGGATTCTTTATTGCCATTGGAAAAGAAGGGGAAGTAGAAAGGTTGGTAGATGCCAAAAGTAAGAAAGAGAAACTTGAGCGGTTAAACTCAGGTGGGGTTGATAGCAGAGATGGAGAGAACGGATATTGAAAAAGAATAGAAAGTTCGGGATGACGAAGAAAATCGAGAGGAGGAGGTTGCAGTGTGATATCTTACATTTATTATCATAGAAACTAGAAGATGGAAGAAGCGATAAAATTGAGTTGAAAATTGATAAGAAATATGACAGATAGATAAATAGATAGCTATAGTTTGAAAGATTTATGGATTATTTCCTTGCATTGTCCCCACCGGAGAAAACACCTTTTAGAACAATTCAGCCGTAACAAGACCGAAAGGAAACGAAACTATTTGCATTACAGCTTGCCCGAACAGTGCAACCTGGCAAGAGACGTACGAGACATAGGTTTAATAAAAAAGTTAAAAACCTTTTTTATAAGTACTTACAGTAAAAAACAAAGCGGAGTGGAGAGAGAATTCTAGAAGAAACAGCCATGTACAGAAAAGATTCGCATATTACATGTTACAAGCTTTTGGCCGTAATTTCTGAAACAATGTGTGAAATTAAAAGCTTAAGGAAATGATGTTCATAAACTTTGTTTTTCTAGAGTTTTCATCTCAAATGAGAGTGACCAATAGAATCAAGACATTACAATGTTTTTATTTATCGATGACATTGTTCACGCATTAGGGCTTCACAAAAAAGCTATATTTAAGATCTAGATTTAAGTGAAGAACAGAGAAAATTAGTTTTTACTATTCACAGTTTTCAGGGCTCAACAAGATCCATATTTTAGATCTTGATTTTAGATGAAGAAGGAAAAAGAGGAAAAATAGTCTTACTTCTGGTAATATATTAGAAATAGAAGATGAAAGAAGGGATAAAATTCAGATGAAAATTGATAAAAAAAATAGGACAGATAGATAAATGGATAGCTATAGTTTGAAAGATTTTTGGATTATTTCCTTACATTGTCCCAACCGGAGAAAACACCTTTTAAAACAATTCAGCCATAGCAAGACCGAAACGAAATTAAACTATTTGCCTAACAGCTTGCCTAAATAGTGCGTTCCGGCAAGAGGCGTATGAGACATAGCTTTAATAAAAAAAAAGTTAAGCACTTTTATTCTAAGTTCTTACAGAAAAGATATATCAAGAGAAGAAAATGCGTTCTAAAACAAAGCGGAGTGAAGAGAGAATTCCTGAAGAAACAGCCATGAACAGAAAATATAGATTCAAGAGAATAGAAACTGAGAGGGTATGAGGGGGGGGGGGTTGAGGAGGAGGGGGGTAGGTAGATAGGTAGAGAGAAAAGAAAAATATAATTGATGATGTTTCTATACGTCAAATTTAGATTCAGAAAAATTTTGAAAATAGCTCTTAGGCATCCTTAAAAACACGAGGCAGAGAGGTTGGGAGACGGAGAGAGGTAAAAGACGGTGTTGTGTCAATGATATATATTTATATTTCTTTAAAAGAGAGGAAGGCAAAATAAAAAAAATTACCAAAAAGTACAGAATAAATGGTTAGAGTAGAGGTCTTTTATTAAAAAAAATCATAGAAAGTTTATCTTATCCTGTTAGTTTGACAGGAGAGACATTGAACGGGTGAGAGGGTAGGGGGGAGAGAGAGACAGACAGAGAGAGAGAAAGACAGAGACAGACAGACAGACAGAGACATAGAGAGGCGGGAGGTGCAAGGGGTGTAAATTAATGATGTTTTTCAAATACATTTAGATTAAAAGGCAGATGACTATATTCTTAACTTATAGAGACGACAAAGGTAAAAAAAACCTTTCTGAACTTGTGGCACAAAAATTTCAACGTTGATAGAATGGGTTATTCAGCTAGTAATTAAATAGATAAGCAAATAATAATAGTGATAATGATAAAAATAATAATAATAAAATTAATAATATTAATAATAATAATAATAATAATAATAATAATAATAATAATAATAATAATAATAATAATTATAATAATAGTAACAATCACAATGATAATAATAATAGTAATATACAAACATAACAGCACCTAAATTAAAATTACATGAAGATAAAAATAACTTCGTCGAAATTGAAATCCTGAACAAAATTGTTATACAGTCAGGCACACAGACTTCACACGATTTCAATTTGTCTAAATGTATACAACAGGATTCAAAACAAAGCGACTATTTTCCTATGAAAAGGTACAAGGAATTTAGATCCAATAGCTAAATAATAAAGCCGCCTTTAGCTTTAAAAGAGCATCTTAAGGTCGTGATGTTCTGTTTGCAATATTATCTTTGGTAGCATTTATTTCATATCTTTAGCACAACAAAAGGAAGAGATTACGGAAACGATCCTTTTTCAGGCGGTCTCATTTAGAATTATAATCTGTTAATGCAACACCGGTCCATTACATCAATGAATAAGCAGAAATGAATGCAGCTAATCGTCCCTTTACTGCAACCCCCTTTGTTAAGACTTGAATACTCTCAAGTTTTTGTCTTCTCAAAAGACCTCCTTCCTGGATTTACAGCTGAAAGATTTTTCACATTGGGAGAAAACAAAATAATTCCTTTCTATACTTGCGCAAACTCTTACGATTTTAGACTGATAAAAGGAGAATGTGTAATTTTTACTTGAAACTTTGATATCCGTTTAGCGAAAAAAAATAATCGAAAAAAAATCTGAAATGAATTTCTTGTATGCATTAAAATCCTATTATTTTCTTACTAGTGTTCTGAAACGGCAACCTGAACAAATATATTATGAATAATGTTTGAATCTTGAAAGAGAGGTAACCCGCAATGTTACGTGTTCAAACAGGCCCCGAAAAGCTGCCTAGCTCCTTTGGAATGGTAACGATGGCACTGGCTTCAACACTCATTCCGGCACCCTTAGTCTGCGGTAGGTGGTTTATTATATTTATGTAGTCTTGTGCTGTGCCTAGTTTTAGTTATTTGCATCCACAGACTGAGGTAACATCAGTGAAAAGATATAACACTTTATCAAACAAAAGCTCCTTAGGAACAACTGAATTTCGCCCTATAATCACAGTGGACAAATTGATAATCCAAACAGTACCATTCTACCAACCATCTCTTTTATCGTAAATCTTGGCATCAAGAGCAATTAAGATGCCACTTTTAAAATCGGATTTATGTTGTCACTAAGACTTAGTGTTTGATAGATCTAGGAATTCTATTGACATTCTATCATTTGCAGTTGTTGACGGGACCACTAGTCTTTTTGTTAAGGGAAATATCGAATTTGTTAGAGAAGGAATGAGGTGGAATGTACGTAAAACAAAACTAGAAACGAGTTCCCTAATATATAACAAGTATAGATAACTGTAGAAGAGAGGCGGGAGAGTTTAGCAAAATTTCAGATATTTTGTCGGAGTGTATTTATTTCAAAATCAAGCGTACTAAAAAATCAGTAGGCAGGTACTATGTTAATTTTTCTATAATTTCCACCTATGCAAATTGGTGAACGTGATACCAATTTAGATAAATTGGTGTTTTTCTGAGGTCACCTTTTCTGGGGTCAACTTTCTCTTGGCCTGGGAGAATTGAGCCACTCAACTGGGAGAGTTGATCAGTTGTTCATTTTGACAAATATTCCCCCGTTTACCTAAAAGAACTGCACGAAAACGAAATACTTTATATCATATATGGCACTTTACTTTGTGCGTACAAACACTAACACATAATAATCAAACATTTGAAATGGGAGAAATAAACAGAAAACCGAAAAAGGCATCACGATGTAGTGACTGTTAATCTGATATTGTCATCATATTGACTTGAACACTAACTTGATGAGCCTCTCATGATATGGTCAAGTCCCCGAAAATAACTGGAAACGACAGAATCCCGCTTGTTTGATTGGTCGTCCCCTGTCTGATCGGCAAAGGTAACACGTAGCGGACATCTCTGAGAGGAAGGGCTGCAGATTCTTCAGTAAGAGCAAATGTGTGTTGCTTTCCGACACGCTTGAAGAATTGCACCTGAAGATCACCTTCATCATCAGGACCTTCCAAAATTTCTGCTATGAAGTAGTGGGCGGTTTTCTTCGTAGTTAACTGAGCAATAGCATAATTACCCGACAAAACTTTGGTACTATGTGTTAGCTCAATGGCACTGTCCTCGTTTTGTTCTGGTTCCTCATCTTCATAAGTATCAATTTCTTTAGAGGAATTACAGCAAACTTCTTCAAAGTAAAAATCATCAGAGTCAAAACCCTGAGTGAGCTGAAAGAAGCATCAATTTCGCTTTGGTTTAGACTTTACTTTCTATTCTTTAAAGAGTCTCATGGCTGTCAATGCGTTACTACGCGGGGTCTCCGTTAGAATTGTGTCTTCTTCCTCCTCTTGTTTGTAACATTCTCTGAGGCCCTGCCTTGAGAAATGGTTTTAAATTAAATTGGAGAGACATAGGATTCATTGTCCTCTATGTTCTTCTTGGGAGTGTGAGGCTCATCAGATGTGAAACCACCTGAAGGTCCGGCGATGGGAGACACTGAACGATTGAAACCAGCATGACTTTGATGAGAGACGTCAGTAGTTTTTTCAGTTGCAATTTCAGTCACTGCGCTGGTAGGATCCTGCAATAATATCTGAGCAATATCTACTTCATTTGTCTCGTTTGCTGATGCTAGTTCAGTTTTTGAAGATATTTCCCCCTGCACTACAACCAAGCACGGTGGCAACTCTGATTCCTGGGCAGTAAAAGCAAGGCCATGCCCATTCTGATCTTCTTGGTAGTCAGGGTTTGATCTGTCTGTGACCTCTCTTGGCTCGAAATCACTTCTGTAAACAGTTCAGAGTTGTATGGATATATGCCAGTGCACATGAGCCTTCCACTTATGGTTCGTGGCGTAAACGTTTGAGAATGGGCTTCGTTTTCGATTTCCGGAATATCATAAATGGTCAGTCTTTCCAGGATTTGTCCTAAACCAATTGTCCCTTGTTTTTAATGAATGCTGTCTTAAAAGGGCCACACAAGATTTGTCGCTGAAGTTTATGGCTTGTATGAGAGCGAGTTGTGAGAAGCACAATTCCATTTTCTCTTGAGAAGTCAATGACCTCCAAAGAAACATGGAACTCATGATTGTCTAAAACCATGAGTATCTTTTTGTCCACACTACACCTTGTCTGCTGGGTTAGATATTCAAGGTAGTCAAGAAACAAAGTCTCGTTGATCCATCTACCGCTTCGGGCTCTTCCCATGGATCTATTGGGTGCACCTCGTAAAAAATGTTCCCTGAAGTGATCCCGTGGAAAAATGAACATCGGAGGGATCACAGATCCAGCTGACATATTGAACTTACCAGTATCACTAGTTCTCCTCTTTCGGCTGAAGTAACTGATCCTACTTTCTTAATACGACGAGCTGAAACCACGAGTTCTGAGTCCTGAACAACGTGGACACCTGTCTTATCCACATTGAATTATGTCATTTGGTGAAAACTTGCAACGATCCAGGACATTGCCGGGGTTTTGGTAGAATTTCCTCACTCTGTGTAGATTGAAGGGACTTGCTCTGGCCCTAGATTTAGCCTATGGTGACCCAATTGCTAAATCTTGTCTTTCTTTGGAAGAAATCCAGAAATCTTGTCCTGCCTTTTGATTTGTTCTTTACAAAGATGAAACTGACAAACTGTTTTTCAACGTAAACTTTTAGGCCAATTGTGGCACTTTTTCCTTTGACAGTCCGTGAAACAAGTTTGCCAATTGCTTGACAAGGTCTGCAAGATCCTGTTCTATCTGAGCTGCCATTGTCATGTTTATCAGTTTGCAAATGGCATCGCCAAAACTTGTCCTGGGTGTGCTGTCCGCTTGTCAATAAAACGTTTCAATGTCATTCGGTGAATATTGAAGTTTTTTGCTGCAGCTCTCATGCAAAGACCATCATTTACACGATGTTGCGCGCGCTCCAGAACATCTATCGTGCCGCCTCTTGTGTTTTTCCGAGAGTAAACTTGTGACATGATCACTGCAATGACAACAATGTAAAAAACATTTCAATTATTTTGATTTCAAAATTGCATTTGGTTCAAACCTTGAAAAATAGAAAAAGCCTATGTTTTCAATTATTTAACAATTACAAGAGTAGAACTTGAGCATGGAGTGTCCAATGCCATAATTGTTTAGTTATGCACAAATATAACGCACGGCATGTGGTACTCAAACAAAAGAAGAAATGTATTCCTGTGAGATTGAGAAGGGAGAGTTCACCACCCAAATTATCTGGATCAACTCTCCTTTTCAAAATGGCACAACTCTCTCAAATGTGGTGTAATCTATTTTTAAAACCCACAGAGAATTTCCTGGAATTAAAACAGTAAACCTTGTGTCCTTTATCAAGCGCAAGTGCATACTCTATAATGCAACACAGTTCAAATCTAAGTAGACGTGGGTATAAAATAAATAAGAGATAGAAGGCTACTTACTTAAAAACCTACTTTACAGCAGAAAAAAATGTTTGTTTCTCAATCTCAAACAATAGCTGATATAACCTCGTGCGAAATAACAGAGGAAGAGCGTGGTGTCTACTCTCTATTGTGGTGACATAATAGAGCAGCAAATAGCAGCATAAAATATATAGAGGGTGTCAGTCATTTCTCACATCGGCTCAACTCTCCCGTCTATAGGGTAAAGAGACAGAGACATACATCTTTAAGAACCACACTTTGTGGAAAAAACAATCAAAACAATGTGAACATGTTTGAAGTTTTATTGCTACATTTTATTAATTGTTGAAGGTAAGGGGCTGTAAAATAAAGTAATTCTTTTAATATATAAGTCTACTATTTTTACCAATGATTTGATAAAAATCAAGGATATTTTTTTAGTTTTCGTGTTTTTAAACTTTTTCTTTCCATTCTCAATTTTCGAAAATTAACTACGTTTACTTTGATTAATTCCTAGCCTCTACTCGTGCTTGAAATTGCCTTATGAAAATGGTTTGCCAAATTTCCTCATTACACGCACCTGTCAAATATGTACATGGCTATAGACAAAGCTTACAACTTGTGGAATGTTAGTGTTTGAACGCTTAACATGCTGCCGTATTGTAATGCTCTGACATACGAGTTGAATTTGCTTTTGTGGATATTGGCCTGCTGAGGGAAATAATTATGTAGTCTTGAGACTGCCTTCGGTAGTGTAAGACTATAACCATATTTTAAGTGTGGCATATTATTTAAAAATCGAAGCAGTGTATCAATGATCTGTTATTGACATTTCATTTCAAGTTTATGTTCAACTTTTGAAAAAAAAAATATCTTTTAAGGTTTCTATTTCTTACTTCAAATAAATTTATCGCTATGCCAATTTTATGCACGCTCATTCGCCTGGGACATAATTAAAACATAATTTATTAATGGCTTTTTGTTTAGATAAAGAAATATAAAGTGAGATTTAGAGTTTGATTTAAACCATATATCTTACAGGACATTGGCCTCGATTTTTCTCCAGACACCTGTACTTGTTTTTTTTTTCATTTGGCCCACTTAGGCTTCTGTAAACTTTATGTAAAAACCTTTTCCTTCCTAGTTCTATTGCTCTTCGTGGTTCTTGTGAGCTGAATATAAATTCGAAGTTCTTTACAACGGCTTGTTTATCCCCAACTTTTTTATAGTATGGTAAAAATGATCTGCATATTATAACATCAGCAATTCTTTTTTTACACCCATGTTGTTCCATCATGAAACTGGAATGAACTTCTTTTCTTTTTTATATTTGTTTTTGGCAGGCGAGATCAGAGACGCTACAGGGTCGTGGGATTATGCTTTTGTATTTGCGGGTATATCTGCTGTATTTGGATCTTTGGTCCCTCTTCTGCAGCCTTGTGTCCAGAGAAATCCAGCCAGACGCGAGACCGACAATTCGAAATGTACCTCTGAAGTATGAGAAAGTGTACGTTTGCAAGAGAGTGTGAGAGAGAGAGAGAGAGGGAGACAGAAGGTCAGAGATAGAGAGAATCAGAAAGAGAGACAGAGAGAGACAGAGAGAGACAGAGAGAGGGAGAGAGAGAGAGAGAGAGAGAGAGAGAGGCAGACAGATGGACAGACAGACAGAGACAGAGAGACACAGAAAAAGAGACAGAGAGAGAGAGAAAGAGACAGAGAGAGAGACAGAGAGAGAGGGAGGGAACTAGTAACTGGAGATTTTAAAAACAATCACATTGTTAATTAATATAATTCTCAGCATCTATTTCTTACCTAGTTTGCAATTAAACTTCTTGAATGGAAATTATGCGACTTGTTGCCTATAAAGTGCTTAGGTTAAAAGCTTAAAGATTTTTTTACACTGATACAGCATGTGCGCCAATTAGATGCGAAGAAAGGACATCCAACGAGTCGAGTAAAAAAAAGCGGTCAAAAACCAGCTTTTTGAGGACTGGTTTTTATGAAAAGAGTTGTACCTGCATTTTGTTAATCGTAAAATTCAACGTTTCCTTATAAGTTTTATCTGTGGGCAACGTTTCCCTTTTTTCTCAACCATTCGCCAATAGAGATTGTAGGCAGGTGTTGACTTGTAATTTTTTCACAAACTGTCAGTGTTTCTGAAAAAATGGCATGGATTGTCAAGGTTTTTTGTTTTTCGCAACCAGTGCCAAGAAGTTGAAATTGTCTGAACTTCCTAACTTAAAAGTCCATAAGTTATCAACACATTACGATTAAACACTAGAGTTTTTCTTAATTTGTAATTCATACAATAAGAGGAATAAAGTTTCTTCTAAAGGCGTTTTGCCAAATCAAACTCTTCGACTTGTGACTCATTCGGGCTGGTTCGATAAACTTTCCAAATTGTTTTGGAATATCTTGATAAATTATTAGGTCTTGTCAAATCCAAAATAAAAACTGTAGAAAACTACCATGAAAAGACAGTAGAAGCAGCGGCATGTGAACTTTTTTTCATTCCACATTGCTTAATCTGTTAACTTCAGTACCTAAACAAGTTTATATTTCAATTGCACTTTGCTTTAAAATTCATCATCGAAACAAGTTTTTATTTCAATTCCACTTTGCTTTATCTGTTGACTTCAGTATCTATACAAGTTTTTATTTCACTTTCCCAGGAAATTAGTTAACGTTCACCTGGCCGGATTTTTTTTAAAATCCGTTTTGACTACTTACCATTTACAAAAACTCTATAACGCATAACTTGTTTCTCAAGCAACTAACACTGGCTCTCTCTCTCTCTCTCTCTCTCTCTCTCTCTCTCTCTCTCTCTCTCTCTCTCTCTCTTTCTCTCTCTTTCTCTCTTTTTCTCTCTGTCTGTCTGTCCTTCTCTCAACCACCTACCAAGCGACTGCTAAACAAGAAATAACAAAAGAAATAAATAAAATGTAATCACCGAAAATACTCTGAAGCAAGCTATGACTAGGATAACTTTCGCACCCACAAAATTGGAAAGGTCAGTAACAAAACTAAGTGAAGGTATTTGGAAAACGAAAGATTACAAAATGAAGTTTCATAGCTCATAGCAAAATAATACTAGATCTGGCCCAACCTTACTAAGCAAAAAAAATATGCAATGTTCTGCTAATCTAAAAAAATCCTTGTACTAACAAAAATAAAATTAGTTTGAATGAACGATAGAAAGTTTTGAGCTGTTGCGTGCATCGAAGAAAACGAGCACTGAAAACTTTGCGACACTTGAAGGAAACAGGAAGCCACTATGACAACCTACAGTATATATCCACAGATTTGTCTCGCTAGCTATCTTTTCATATTGCTAAAACAATATGAATGGAAATACTTTGCAACAATATTTCATCGAAATTGTAGGTGCTCTCTTTAGGTAAGGCTATTATGGCTATTATGAGAGCACACCAAGTTTGTGGTAAGTGTTGTCCTTTCAATAGTTCTTAACAATGTAAATAAGCACCTTGAACAAGTTCAAAAACTTTTTAGAGTACTTAGTATGACTATCAGAATAGATCCACCAATCTATCTATCAGTCGATCTACATATCTTTCAATTTACTTATTCTTTACGTGCCAGGTCTGTTGCAGACAACACGTGATCATGGGTTTCCAATTGCCTATTCTCTCTGCTGTTCTCAGGAAGTCTGACTTGCTTCATGTAAAGTTGCCTATTTTTTCAGACCATGGAGATATGTGAGCCTTTGTTTACTACAATCCCTCTTACCGTGTACCCTTCCTGTTAAAACTACTTGTCTCAGATCGTCTTTTCTGTGTATGGCTGTTTCATTACAGTTTTCAAGAATTCTTTTTTCACCTCAGGTTGCTTCAGAACGCCTTTATTTGTGATCAGTCCTTGGAATGCGTGAGATTCTTCTTAGAACGACATCTATCATGCGTTGAGTCTATTTTCTAAGCCTTTTTCTAAAGCCCATCTCTTACATTGATAAGAAAGAATGGACCACTTGTATTTTCTAAAAACTCTGATTTTTCTTTCCGTCGAGATGCGCCTGTTTTTCCTCACCTTTGTTATGTGGTCGAATGTGGCTTTAGCCATAGATATTCATTATTTTACTTCTTGCACACATTACCCATTCGATGTTAGGTTGTGACACAGATATTTAAAGCTTTTCATTTGTTTTGTTGTGTCTTCTTTGCTTACAGCTACAAGCCGTATTGCTTGTAGTTTGTGGTTTTGATGTTGTCATGAATTCCGTGTTCTTGGTATTTCAATCAGTCATTTTTCTTGGCTTTTTATTTCTTTCCATCAACTATCCAATGTCCATCTCGGTCACCATCTATTTGTTTGCCAGTCTAAGTGGAGACACTTTTTTCAAAGTAAGATAACTAATATAAACCCTCTTACAGGGTAACAAACTAATTCTTGCTAATGTAAGAAGCACGCATATATGCGTAAAAAATTCGTTTTTTTCTCCTGTCTTCTCTCCTCCTGGCATCCGGTTTCTAATCCTTGTGTCTAGGGTTTAACCTATAGCGATTTCTTTATATCATAGACGAGTGCTTTATTGTTATTTTATAATAAATAACTTTTTCCCGGCCCTATCACTGTCAATATAAAACTGTCATCATTGTTCCCCACCCCTCTCGATCTTCAAGATGTGCTCCTGCCTCCAGGTCAGCTTGACACATCAACCTTATAATCCCTTCATTGTCTCTGTTGTCATCTAGGCAACTTGGAGGCTTATTTCCCACGATAATTTTGATGATCCATTAAACAGATGCATGTTCTCCTGACAAATGCTTTGTACTGCTACAAGATGGCTGTTTTTTCTTTTCTTCTTTATTCGCAAAAACATAATTATACATTCTTTTAGACAAGCAGAGTTCAGATAGATAGGATGTTTGATCTTGTTTAATTTTATTCAAAAGTTGCTTTGATTAGCTTCAAACAATATCATTTAGTATTACAATAGTTGTTTTTAATACCTGTATAAATAGAATAGCCGTTTTTCTAGCAGTACTTTTCTTTTTATACTGTAGACAGTATATCAAATTCCTATAACCTAACGTTGTTAAAACTATGCTAAATATTTGTCGGATGAGCTGTTCCCTTCCATATTATCAAATTTAACTTTGTTTTGAATACACACAAAAGGTAGTTGATTGCCTTGACCATAGTTTCAATCATTAATTTTTCACTAGCATTAAATCTGTCCATCAAGTACGCAGCCTTTGGGTGTTTAATGAAAAGAATAATTCCACTGCATTATTCTAAAATGTAGTTTTAACTGGTTTCATAGTTTTGGACAAATTACTAGCTATGACCATTCAAATAATCTATTATCTTTGGTAAGGAAACATAGGGTGGAATTTTTAATTTTTTGGGATCTTAAATTTAAACTTGTTCTATTGTTTTTAAACGTTTGAAGAATAGTATCCAGAATTCCAGCAGACTTCTTAGCATACACACTGTAAAAGACATTGTAAACAGTAATGATAGAACCATCATACTTCGATGGCGTGAAAAAGGTAACGTTTTTCTGAAGAGAAAGAAAATTGAACTCCTTAGGTATATCCAGAAATTATAAGTGTGTGTATTTCTATATGTGGTCGTACAGGCCCTAATGTACTTCACATACTTCAGATTACTAAGTATATGCACTTCCCTCTTACAATATTTTTAAAGTACTATTACTCGCCTAGTTTTTCCTTTCAAGCTTTATGCATCATTTTTAAGATTACTCTCTGAACTTGGTTGAGATCTTTTTTTTTTTTTTTTTTTTT
>BMAT01006528.1:151071-168887 GCA_019649035.1 Elysia marginata
ATTCGCTGAATTTGAACAGTCCTTTGCACCGAGAGGAGTATTTGCTTAGCTTTTTTTACACTTGAAAATTTTTGTTCAAAAATAGCAGAGCTGCATAATCTTACAGTAAAGACAGAAAACTTGACAGCTCGTTTTCGAAATCCAGAGGAGTAAACTAATCTGTAAATGTAACCATAAGTGTTTGATAGATCATTCTTTCTAATGCATGGTTTTTTAAACAAACGTCCAAACACTTAACAAACTAAAGGTACTTTATTACCGCGAACGTTACTCAAAACAATTTTTGTCGAATCAGTGGAGTCGCTATTTAACTTTACAAAAACAACGTTGCTAGTCTTGCAGAGATTTCACGACTAATACTTTTTAAAAAAATGGGTTACACATTGATGTTCCGTTAAGTTTCGTTTGTTCACTTCAGCTTGATTATTACATTGTGATAAACATTGTTTTTGCAAACATTTTACCAATCTGAACCTGTTGTATATTGCTTGTGGATTAATGAGTTTACCTATATGGCTTAAATTAGGTCGAAAACTCAACTTAAGCTAAAAAATCTTGTTTTAAACTCGTTCTCGGTGATTCTATTTGTTTTAGAATCATTCTTTTGTACGGTCTTGTATATCAGACGCCTGGTTGGCTCAGCTTTCCTGTAGGTATCTGTCGCTGGAAGATTTTTTTACTCCATAGTTATCTAGTTTGTTTGTTTCTCCTTGACGCCCCTTTCTAGGGTAAATTTATTGTGATTGATTTTCATTTGTTTCACTTTCTTTATATAGCTGTAATTTGTCCTATTTTACGGCCTAGCTTTATTTATAATTAGGTGGAGCTTGTGGCCTAGTGGAAAAACGCATTTATCAATGTGAAGAATGTTAATCTCGATGCTGGCTCATGGCGATGTTTTACTGTGGGCTGGTTAAAAGATAAAACTTTCCCTTCTTGTAAACTTCTCTTTATCTTTGAATGCACCACTTTGATCGTTAACTGTGTGGTCTCTCATAAAGGTTCCCGAAATCAGTGTTTCCTTTATTCTCTCTTGTGCCTACTTCCGTCCAATGATGTGTTGCATAAACTTGTTACTTTTTGAGAACTTACTTTGTTACAGCATTGAATGAGTTGCACGAAAGTTATACATGAGAAAAAAAATAACAAACCAATTTCAACATGACCAATTCACTTGAAATTTACACTACTCCTTAACTGCGCAACACAGGCATTAACTAAAACAGACAAATCAAATAAGATCCGTCCCACAGAAGATAGCTTCTTTAAGCCCTTGGCATACATTACACCCACAACCCCCAACTCCAAAAAAATAATAATATAATTCAAACCATTCCCGCGACAAAAATGCATTATAAGAAACATTAAAAAAAACAGGTGATTTTTTTTGTCACATTCTTTGAAAAGATTCGTTTATTGCCGCAAAAGTGGTCATTTTATTTGGCAAAAACACCATGAAGAGTCAAGGTTGTGACCGACGACATGATCAACGGCCAGGCACGAGGATGAACTCCACCAATGGAGGCCCTTCAGCCCAAGACGCGACTTTCGCTGGCCCTACATTAGCACCCTCTGAAAAATGACGATTTACATCGACTTGTGCGAAGCGATTCACTTTACGATGTGGTCAAAGGAAGCGCACTGGCGCCCCAACTTGACAATCAGCGGCCAACCACTCAAGTACTGTGAGAGTCCCACGTTCCTCGGTCTTACGTTCGACCGGCAGCTCACCTTTAACCATCACGTAGCTCGCATCTAGAAGAAGATAGAATCATGCATCAACACCCTGCGTAGCCTGACGGGGATATCGTGGGGAAGACCTCTGACTCGTTTATGTCACCTGCATAAAAAACAATGCAGTACGCCTCGATCGCCTGGTACATTAGCCAGAAGAAGTGCATTGCAATATGATCAACACAGTACACCACAGCGCCGCAAGAAATATTTGGGGATGTACCACAGACACGAATACTACGCTATTTCTAAACGAAGCAAATCTCCTGCCGCTAGATGTAGAAAACAAATTTGCCTCAGCGTCCACTTATGAACGAGCTCGGAGGCTCCTATCTTCAAACCCGCTACGCGCGACCGCCGAAGCACAGAAAATACAACGCCTGAAGTCTCTCGCAAGCTAGCGAGGAAAAGTACACAATTACGCCGTCGAAGCCAACCTGAGCGATTTCCCTCGTGAAGCACTCGTTCCGACTGCCACCACCTCTCCATGGTGTGTAACAGCGTCCTTCACCGCCAGAGCTAATCTTTGCGAACCAGTTAGCAGCGCCGCTTGATATTCAGAGAGAGATAGCTGAACGGACAACCAATGAGCTCCCTACTCCAACCATACAGATTTTCACCGATGGTTCCGCCATGGACGGCACCGACTACTGTGGTGGTGGGGTCTGCATCAAAACGAACGATTAAGAAATGAGCTTGGACATTGCAGCTGGTCGCTACGGTAGCAGCTACCGAACAGAATCTGTGGCCTTTCACGCAGCTTTAGAATGGCTTTTAGAGAACAATCGTCAATAGGGCGAATCCATACCTTCACAGACTCAGTGTAAAGACCAATCTGGAGGACAATACATGTACCTGGTCACACATAAAAACAATCGCAGATAAAGACAACAAATCGTGCTAGTTCAATGGATTCCCGGACGGGGAAATGAAAATTTCAATAGACTTCTATTGAAGACGTCGTCGCTCAAATAAAAAAGGAGAAGTAAGTATTTGACATGTTATGCAATAATGATTGGAAAAGAAAGCTTTGTTTAAAGATTTATAGGATTCTATAGATTTAAAGATTTCAACAGCGAATCGTAGCATCACAGGCTCTCATGACAGAGAGAGGGGGGGGGGTACTATTTTACAAATATTTCGTATTTTGGTTTTTAAAAAGGTTCTCCTTTGAGACTCACTTATTCAATACACCCTCGAGCACTCTTGCTCACTTTAATGGCTGATTTGAAAAAAATGTAAATAAAGGATGCAAGGGAAATCTAGATGTATCTAATTTCTTTAAATTTATGGATAAGCGTTGGCCAACTATCTTGAAATCATGACGCATAGTCCTACTACATGTTGCAAAAGAAAAAGAAGTGAAGTCATTTACTGTGATGGCGAGGGAAAAATGTGCAATAGAAAAACAAAGATGTTCATTTCGATCATTCAAAAAAGTTACACAACCCAGTTAATGGGAGCACCACATTCCAAAAAGGATACTCAAGATAAGCGGTTATTTAATCAAAATCATGGTTTGAAAAGATGTATTTTAGTTTTTTATTCAATATTCTCAAAAGTATCACCATATGAATGGTGCAAGAAGACAGGGTTTGTCCACTTTTACAACTTATAATTCACTTTTAAAGTATGAGTGTTTTTTTATCTTTAAACATGCCGCATCTGACTATTACACGACACAAAAGGAAAACAAGCAGAGATGTTCACTATTGTAGCCGTATAAAAGGAATGCATTAAAAATGCCAAAGATGTAGGCCTTTTTTACTATTAACTATAAACATGTCTTCATTGAGAAGTCATTGCGTTTTTCTCTGTACAATAAAAAGTCAAGGTGACCCACAGCCTTGATTAAGCCTACGCATTAAAACATTGAAGACATTGTGCTGAAAGGTTAAGTATTGTTGGAGCCTTGATCTAGCATGTCCGGCACAATCGTTTAAACAATAGTCGCAGCAAAAAAAAAGATATTTTATTTAAAGAATGTGACACATTCCAGTAACACAGACCTCCCAATTACACACCCTACAGCCGCTAGTCTAAGGCCATTCCATTGTGTAAGCGAAGGAATGAGCTGTTGTTAAAAAAGATTAACCTTTTTGTTAGAGCATCGTAAAGTTAGATCAAAGCTGGAAATCCATAACAGAACGGCTGCGGGACGGCCGCGAGACTAAATGTGCGGTACCGCAAGCGGCAACTTAAATGTTTGAATCCATAGACACGGCACGGCACAAAGAAAAGCAATTGGAAGAGACCATTGACAACACACAGTGAAAATTTATTAAGGCTTTTTTTTTTCAAAAACATTGACTGGATCACCAGGTAAAAAAAAAATTAGTAGATTACTAGTTTTGGAAAAATCACCAAATCTCGTAAAAAACACTGCCATTTGCAGCATTGCCCGCAATGCAACACGGCCTTTTCGCAGGAATAATAGATTTTTTGCGCTACGGACCCGCTCAGGAGGCGGAAGCCCATAACAGAGGAAATCTAAGATGATTGATGGGCTAGCAGGGCCAGTCAGCCAATCATCTGTAAAACCCACGCTACCTGATTTTTATTACGTCATACGTTATGGTCGTCGGCTCGCAGCATCTTGGTTTGCGGCAGGTCTACCGCTGCGACAGCGACATAATCGATTAAAAAACTGATGCTACGGTATTGCAGAAGTATCGGTATTATCTACTAGAGCAAGTTAAGGAGGTACTCCTTTCGTCTGCAGCAGTGGGACGAGGAGATACTACATTTGGCTTTTTCCACGGCTTGACCACCCTCTAAGGGAGAACAAGAAGATGGAGAGTGTAAACTTAAGTTAGTGAGTTCTACTGGTTTGCTAAGTTTATGCGAATAACAAAGTTATAGCATTGTGTTACCACCCGCTGTGATAATGATTTCAAGTACATTTTTGAGATGTTATCTTTATTAAGCCTCAAGCAATTTGTATCATTTTAGTGCAGTGACGAATTAGGTAAGGGATTGGCAACAATGATATGATGAAACCGTGAGAAGTATGACATGACTGATGTAGATTAACTGTGATACACGTGCATTAAAAATACTTGAATAGATAATCCTCACTGATTCGTTGTAATTTCTGTTTAAATGGTTGTCAGTAAGATAAAGCGAATGTTTCCTATGAGATCATTCCGTGGTTAACCTTATTCCTTATATCAGCTACTGCAACACAAGACATTAATGCTATTGTATGAGCGAGGCGCTGCCTTCATAACTCATTCTTGAGGGGTGATTTGCGCATGGTCAAAATATCGAAATGTATGTGTGTTTAATGGTGCAAGAGTAGAATCGGAGTAAAGCTTAAAGTGTGAGACTCTCACTACATCCTAGTTTGAGTTACTTTGAATTTAGAGCGGTCGCTCTCGGTGAAGAGAGATAAAGACAATAGCAAGTTCCCTTGAATAAATTTGTATGTTCTATTTTTCTGATATAAAAATGATTCGTCAACGGAAGTGCGTATTCGGCAGTGACTGAACTTTGCGTATTGCTTTTTGTTCACATTAAATATAATAAATATGTTTGCAGTCCTCCAACGCCGAAGGCAGTTTCATGACTTTACATATTCACCCCAGCAGGCCTATACACACCAGAGCAATTTTAACTCATATTTTAGATTATAACAGTACGGCTGCCTGTTAGGCGCTCAAACACTAATATTCCACAAATTTCAAGCACTGCCTTTATCCAGGTACCCATTTTACAAGCGAGTAAAAGGGCGAAAGTCAGGGTAAAATGCTTTCCCAAGACTAGTGCAACATTACATGGTCGGGTTGGAAGCCGCGACGTTCAGATCTCAAGCCCGCCGCGCTAACCACTCTGGCACTGCCCCTATATTATTACTATACAAACTTTTGGTGCATATTGTACTATGTTTTTTCCAGGCCAGTAATCACTTTTGGCTGGCCCTATGAGTAGACCTTAAAACCCTATTTGAAAACTTGAAATCCTAGATCCCAATTTAGAAGTCAGGCATTGGAACTGTGATGTGATATGCTTCTTTTGAAGCTCTTAAATAAATTAATATAACCCACCGTCGTGGGTTGAAATAGAGTTTACAAGAGCGACTCGATGAAAGAACTTTAGTAGTAGCCTATGCAGCAAAGGCAAGGAACACAAAATTAATAAACAATAGACAGTAGTAGACAAATCACCGTCTATCATCAACACACTATTTTTCCACAGACTCACTTATAATTTTCTACTCAAGCACATCACTTAAAAAAGGTACTTTTATGACCCAGTGCCCAAGGCCAGAGTCGATCCATGACTTACTAAGCGGTTACTGGGGGGGTTAAAAACTCCACAGACACACGTGTCAGAATGTAAAATCTCTGGTTGTCCTCTTGCACGCTTCAATTCCATTTTAGTCATCATATATAATCATAATTGCTTAACTTCAGTAACCTTATTCGAATTAATTCCAGGCGGGGAATTCCTGTTGTCGACCGCGCTCTCCCAAAAGCGCAAAAAATATCACGCGTATTTTAATATAAAAGAAGAAATAGATTAGATTTTATTCTTACAACTATCAATTTATTGCACATAAATAGATGGTTTCTATAATATTATTGTACAATAGACCGGAACGTGAAATCGTTTTTTAATACTTATAGGTTTATTCAAATCTCCTTTTGCAACGAAAAAAACATGACAGGTTTATATTCCTTGCAATTTTTAATCTCTACCTTTTGGATTTAAGGAGCATCAGGAGAAACCGATATGATTTTTTTTAATATGAAAGGTCAATAGGTCAATATACATACACAGATGAGAGGGAAAAAGAGAGAAAGAAAGAGAGTGAGAGATAGAGAGACAGACAGACAGACAGACGGTCAGAGACAGTGAGAGACAAAGAATAGACCAAGAAGAAGAAGAAGAAATAGAGGAAGAAGAAGAAATAGAAGAGGAAGAAGAAATAGAAGAAGAAGAACAACAACATCAACAAGAACAAGAAGAACAAGAACAAGAGCACTAAGAAAGTTGGAGAAAAGGAGCAAAAACAAAAAGAAGAAAAGAACAGGAAGAACAAGAACAAAAAGACGGAGAAAGGAAGTTGAAAAAAGGAGAGCAAACACAGTTTAATAGAAAAAAGAAACAGAAATGTAAAGCAGAGAGAAGCCAATCTAGGGCATGGAAAGCAGCAACGTAGTTTATGATGATAGTGAGGAAAAGGGGGAGGGGGTAATAGTCATGAAGGTAAAAAGAGAGGCAAAAAGAAGAACAAAAATGGCTAAAACCACTTACTTTTACTACAATGATAGTATCGTTGTGTAGCGTGTCGTTTCTTTATTCTCTCCTTTTTTTTGCCACATACAATTTTGAATTAAGGGAATAAGGGAATCTTTGTGTGAAATAGGTTAAAAACTTAAACACATTAGAGCATGACAAACTTATTAGAACATCAGCGCCATAAGTGTTCCATGAGTGTAGACATAACCCTGACCTACAGATTTGGAATTTCAATCAGCGCTTTGAGTCTTAAATAAAAGGAACCGAAAATGTACAATTGCGTTCTTATGTCAAGAATGCGTCCTCACCCAACCAGAAAAAGTTACAAGTTCATTCTCGTGAAAACTTCTTGTTCAACCGCCTTTATATATCAAATTTGAAATAGGTTCTCTTTAAAGGCTCTGTCAAACAAACAGTATACCACATAACATTAGGCGGCCCACAAACCTGCAAGTTTTCTTCGTCAACTCACTTAACTAGAAGTTGATTAACTCGATTTTGAAATGACAAGCCAAATCAAATCGTAAACCAGAACGGAATTTTTGACCCTTCAAACAATTACATGATCGCCCCAAACTTTAGTCCGTTCTGATTTTTCGGTAGATTTCCGTCCGAAAACTGCAAATAAACGGTTGCTAATTTTTTGTAGAATCAGAACGAACAATGCATCTTAGGATAGACAATCATCGTGCAATATTCGTGCAATATTTCTAAATCTAGATATAGATTTAGACGTTATAGACTCAAAAGGCTCAGCGCTAAATCAAATCTAAATTCTAGAGCTAAGCGTGACTAGCTTTTCCTTTCTTTGTTTTTTCATCGTGAGATGTCCACAAAAATGGGTGTAATCCGCCTTGAAGTTTCCGTCTCGATTCCATCAGGAAAGTAAGTTTTTTTGCGGTCTGATATGTATTGTGTAAACGAACTTTAAATCGGCCCTTATACCTACACGTGAACTTGATCGAGTCGCTTATTTAAGTCGTTTGTTCAAGTTTACTTGTAGGAGTGTGGCATGACTTGAAGATGCACTAGTAATTTTGCCCAACTTTGCTTGACATAAAGGTGA
The DNA here is from genome assembly GCA_019649035.1 of Elysia marginata. Classification (NCBI taxonomy): domain Eukaryota; kingdom Metazoa; phylum Mollusca; class Gastropoda; family Plakobranchidae; genus Elysia; species Elysia marginata. The sequence goes on from BMAT01006528.1 coordinate 159,116, forward strand.
AGAGGGCATGTTTGATATTTTTTCTTTAAGTCTTCAGTAAAAGCACATGAATCTTCTGTCTATACAGTTGATGCCAGCCCTCCTTCTAAGGTTAGCATTGTTCTCAGTCTGCGGTCCAGCGGTGAGTGGCAATATTTAAAATTGACCTACAGCTGTAAGTATTGTCGATTTTGAAGTCAGCGACCCCCCAAAAAGCAATGGCGCTCGGAAGTTTTTCAAATTTGGTAGTGAGAAAGTTTATTCAAGTTGAAGTCGACTTAAAGATACAATACTTGAGCAGTGTGTGGGTGAAACTTAAACTATATTTAAACGCCTTGCCTGGTTTTGTTCGCTCGATTCAAGTAACCATATCAAGCTGACTTGAATGTCTTTGGCCATCTTAATATTTTTAATTTATTTCATGCTACGTAAGTTTATCAAATTGTAAGTATTTGTATATTTCTCTAAAAGGAAAAAAAAGTTAGGGAGACAGGTGGGGTAATACAAAACCAACCTGAATATGTGATTGGGTAAGGTAAAAAAAAACCTCGAAAGCTATGCAAGGTTGTACCGTGGTTATTGGCTAATCTTAATTCTTAATACACATTAAAACAGTTTGAGAACAGTTATCATCATTTTTTTTCTTATTTGTAGCTTGGCTTTAAAAATCAAACGATCAAATATCTTGTATGTCCTCACAAGTTCTCCAGTGGTAAATGTTACCTAAAAAATACATTCACTTTTCCAGACTGAAAGAACTGGGATTACTTTTGCCAATTCTGGGGACGGCGCAAGTGACATAAAGGGTTGTTTAAAAAGTTTTGCCCTCTCTGCAATAATTTCGAAACTGTTGAAGATATCTTTAGACAAATTGTGTACAAATGAATTCAACATGTATGATCTCAAACCCGAAAACAGAACTATGCTAATTTGTTATACGTCTATGCTTCTGCTGTTTACGTCATTGAAGCTACGGTACATCGTCGCCGAGAAAATGAAATGGTGTCCAGGAAACCTGTGAATGTGCTAAAAAATGTTATTGAGTTCTTTAATGTAGAGGCAGCTACACTAACTGATTCTTATGGGTACATTACAGGAGATTTGGTTACATCATTATGACTTAAGAGTACAAAACACAATCAAAAGAATTCTGGCATATTTGCTGACACGGCTGAAAAAACGGTTTAAAGTTCTTTTATTGACAAAGAACGTGCTTTGAACTGTTTTGATACTGCAATGGTCGAGTTAATTTGGAGTTTTGGGATCAAGGTTCCACTCTGACCAATAATTTGAGATCAAAATCTAAATTAACTTAGACTATTGTTGTTACGAGTCAGGCCCAGAAAAATGTAGTTATGTTCCGCGACAACGTCCCATCACACACGGCCAACAAAATAATACAACTTACAAGATGTCATGAAAGTTTCAGGCTTCAAGAGAGCTTATCAAATCCATCATACAGTCCAGACCTTGCTACACCTGGCTTTTTTTTTTAATAAACGAGGGAGTAACTCCAAGGGAAACGTTATGCAGCAAAATGATGTGCGTCGCTGGGTTGGAGGAAAACAACACGAACTTTCCGTCGACGTCAAGCGACAACTTATTCGACATTGGCAGCATTGCATTGAAAAAGAAGGCGACTTTGTTAAAAACTAAAGGTTCAATCATGAAGCAGACATCCCATACTTTCATTTGGTGGAACACTTTTGCATGTAGCACTAATAATAAAAAGTATGAACTTGGAGAAAAAACCTTAGGAACGAGCGTCGTGCTTAAGGTCGCAGTAGGATAACACCTATTTCATATAAACATGGTAAATATAAGTTTGTTAAAGTTTTTCTTTTATGCAGTTTATTTGTTTCGTTTTTTTTTTGTTTGCTTTTATTTGCAAAAGTTGGTAAATTGGAGTACGACCCTGTGTGACCTTTCTTAAGACAAATACTATTATGGCTAGGGTCGATTCCACAACAGCGCGATAGACAGACTGAACTTATGTGGATAAAAATAAGCGCAACTATTCTCCTGATCTGGCTCATTGAGTACAGGACAATTTTTTTTAGCGATAATGCTGACTGCACCGCGATGATCGTGAAGGCCGTTTCACATGAAGCGTATCTGGACCAAGTCTTTTTTTTACATGGTGCGTGCCCATAGAAAATGATATAGATGATAATAGGAACAAACTTTTGAGTCTCTGGTGTAAAGGTAATCTGGAAACTTTTCTAAACGGGATAAACGTTATGTGAAACCGGCTTAACGGAAGTTTAAATTAATGATTAGGTTTGCACTCTAGCTGTTTGGAGCTGACCTTTCTCCACTCAGGAGATCCCAAAATTGTATTGCTTCCCATACCCCGCGCACCTCCTGATTGTGTGTGACCCGGGACATCACTCCTCCCACATGTTTTCCAAGTGCAATTGGAGCATGATTTGATTTAGTGATAACGCCTCAGGTTCGGAAAGTTTACGCAACTGTCGCTTCCCGGTGTGACATTCTTAGCTGTCATAAGATCTCTTTTAATTATGTTATCTGATATCACTTATGTAAACGGGATTTTAAATGGGGAGTCACTTATGCCACCAAAGTGCTCGATCTCTGAGCACTCATGCTGCGCTTATCTTTTTTAAATTAAAGAAAAGAACTATTGATACATGTGCGCTATTCTAAAATTGTTTCATAAGGAGTCTCAGTCATTTTTAATTGGAGACAGTTCGTACAGGTCAGGCTTTAAAAAATAAAAAAAAACGACAGTAAAATGATTTTTGGCTTTGAGGAACAACACTGCCTTTTTCTGCTGTTAAAAGTTCTTTTATAAGATTGGCTCCTCATTCTTTGGCGAAAAAAAATATTTTGAAAGTGATTGAAAGTGTTAAATGAGGAAGAAGCTAAAGAATCGAATTGGCCAAAGTTAATTAACATATATTATGAGTAAATGTAATCTTTCAATCAAAATTGTAAAAATCTACGATATGTATTTAAATTTTAAACTTTAAAAATGTGCGTGGTATAGAAAGGAAATCTTAATGACGGGAAACAGTTTTACTATCAACATTTACATTTTCTCCTGAGCAACACAGTGGTATTTGCTGTATTGAATGCAGCCACCGAAGCAGACAGTTTACAAGTGATATGGGTACCCAAAAAGTAGATAGCGCGAGCTCAGTCATCTTCATAATCTACTTAGAGCTTACCGGGTACACTGAGAGATTTGCCAACCAGTACGCTTCGCCCAACAGACAGAGATAGAGAGTACATAATAGCGACGACGTAAGATTTGTCTCAGAGAAGTTATTCAAAAAAAGAAAAAAAGTACAAAAGTCCTGTTGAAGTACAGACGTTTCGCAAATGTTGACAAGACAGACTCCACGACCTTGTGAAGGAATACCAAAGACTGGAAAGATACTATATTAGTAGCATCTTTCATTGCAGATAAAGACGTTGGGGGAAGAAAGCAACTCTCCAATTTCCAAAGCCGTGCAGCTAAAGCTTTGAAAAACGTGGATGATAAACAATTAAAGAAAGAGAGACATTAAAATTACAGTCTATCGGGCACTTGTTGAATCAATCCTTCCACACAATAATGTTGTAACACATCGCCGCTCACACAAGCTGAAGATAGTAAATTTAACGCGTTTGGTTGCACGCAACACAAACAAATCCTCTACGTTTAATAGCCAGTAGAGATAACAATTCATCCTACAAAAAATTGCATTTCCCTAAAGACCGGTGGTGCCTCTTAGGGCATAAGTATTCTAAGAGACATGGGAATTCCAGATAACATGATGTATAGAGGCATATTTCGTTCGTGAAGGCAAATGAGTTCTTTGAAGCCTAATTACAACATCGCCAAACACGTTCCTGGCCTAGATCTTCCAACAGACTAACTTCAATTTCAGCTAAAGAAAGATCTAGACCAGCTCAGGTCAATCTCATTTGACAGACAACGTTCGAGAAGTTTGACCACTCAAGTCCGAGGAGCAGCCGAAGCGTTCAGGTCGGAAAACTAGGACGTGAAGGGCGGTCATTTAGGTCAAGATCAGGGTATAATATTTGCGATGGGACCAGAAAACCATTGACCGGATATAGTTTAAACAAAGACTTTAAACAAATTAATATCAAGTTGGGATTGGAGATGCTAGGTGTGATGGAGAAAAAATAAGGGGCACCAAAAAGGATTGATAGTGTGAATGAAGGAACAACCTTGTGTAAAAAATGTTAAACAGAGTCGCTCAGCGGTTTGCGCGGACTATGAATCAAATATTGTATTATTGCTAAGGAAAGAAACTGACCCCGATGTTTCTCTGTCCAACAACATGTAATGTGCGCACATGGTCATAGACAGTCCTTGACATTTGTAAAACTGTTCAATTAATTTGAGGCCGTACTGTCCTGTTCCGAAATATTTGTTAAATTTTCTCTAGCGTGTAATGACATTTCAGGGATCAAGTATGTTGTTTTGAGATTATAGCCTTCTTTCCTTTTTTCAATCTGCGTTGTTTAACAAACTGACCAGGCGATTCCAGTATTAACCTTTACCGGAAATCCAAATCCAATTCAGCTTTTGCTTGTTTTCTTTAAGGACTAGGTTAAGTGTCCATTTCGAATTCTGCTGTCTGAGATAGTTGTAGGACTTAAATCCTTTCCAAATACTTGTATTAGTGTAGCTTAATTTTTTCAGAAATAATAATTAAAATACAAGTCGCTATGTATATCATGCGGATCTTACCAAAATTATAGTGTTTCAACATTCGCCCCTATTACAAAACCTCTGCATGATAGGCCATTGAATAACTCCCAGAGCCTTAGTCCTCGCCCGTGCGGGTCTTTGAAAAGATCACAAAAGACTGAAACAGTGACCTACTTTCCACAAAAAACATTGTGGTTGACGGTTTACGCTAATATTCAAGACTGGGTTGTGGTAAGGTTTTTCCTCTGCTGCCTTTCTTATTCTTGAAAAGTGTTCCACAAAAATTGAAAGCCAGCAGGTAAAGGTTATGGCCTAGGCCATCACAGGTTATAGGCCCTTTAAACTCCGGTCTCTACAGTATGGCCTAGTCTCTACAGACACAACATAGCCTATGCTAAGTTTTTTAATTTCACGGTCTATTAAAATATTACCTTTTTATGGTCTATAAAAAAACCGATTCGCACCTTCACATACTTTTCTGTGACCTAGTTTCGTGACATTACATACGTACATCCGCGATTTCGATACTTTACATAGAACCTATCGCGGACCAAATCAATATTCTATTTGTGTGAACGGATTTGAATGGAGGTGATACTGATAGGTTTGCTTCATATCAAAGTTACTAATGTATTTCAATTATTAACCAAAATTTAAAAGGAGAGTCTAAGACTCCAAAGCACAAATCTATTTTTAGGATAAATCTAAATAGCACTGATTCTCACTATTCTTGAAGTTTCAAGCTTCATACACTAACAAATCACAAATTTACCTTGCAGTTTAGCATTTCTAAATATTACATCGCACGCGCAATCTATACTTTTGATAATTTTTTTTTCGCTGTGAGAACCCGGAAACACTTCACTTATTAAAACAAAAAAGTGATTTTAAAAATTTGATGTATCTAAATGCACCCAAGTCTAAGTGTTTAGTTACACCCTGTATTTCTTAAGATTTGAGATATACTTTCCTGCTGATCTTTTCTTGACAGTTTCACTGGTTTACTAAATTACATTTCCTGCATACATGCATGTAGCAAAAAGATCTAAGCGGCAATGTTTGCAATGGTTGGTACTAACACATAAATAGCTCTTAAATTAACAGTTTGATATATATTGCAATTAGTCTTCAAAAGTTGTACTGGTGCAAGAGAATTTTGGCTAAAAGGAATCAAAAGTTTTAAATGTTATTGTCGTCACGGGCAAACTAGTATTCAAGAGATCGTATGATACCAAAAAAGTATATTGAAAACCAATACTGTACATATCTTAACTTAAATATAATTTGGATCAAGTATATCGTAACTACTGTCTGAACGAGAGAGAGAAAGACATGTAGACACATGTGGATAGAGAGAGAGACAGACAGACAGAGGGGGCGGCGGACAGAAGAAGTTTTGCTTGGCATATTAATTTAGTTGAATAGTCATGATAAAGGATTCTTATCAAAAACGGTTTTGCAGTAACCTCTGAGATCCAGTGTTTGTGGACCCTGTGAGGTTCATTTCAAGGTTTGAAAGCGTAAATTTAGGTTTCAAATTATCTTCACACGATCTTTTCATATTTGTGATGCCTTTTTTTTTCACTAAACCTAACAATTCAGATTCAATTTTTAAAAATCCTAACTACAACTAAAAAAAACAATTCAAACATTTTTGTACGCATTGCCATCACATAAACAAAGTAAACAGTTCTTACGCGAGTTGCGATTGCATAACTTAACAGAGCAGACAATGCATTAGAAGGGCTTGTTTGGATAATCATTACTGTGTCAATAAAGTACTCCTGATCTAGGAAAGCTATGGGTAATCGGATAACATTCCAAAGAAAGTAGCTTTGTTGTAAACTACGCTTCTGGTGCCAGGGCTTCAGGATAAAAAGCAAGACTTTTGAAAGCAGTGGCAGGTAAAATCAGCGGGAGCAAAGTAAATATTTTGTGACGAAATGGTTTGGAGTGTAAGTATATTTAATATGTTATAATGCAAATGCGATATCTAAATCCACCAGTGAAGTAATTAAATTCTTCAGCATTGATATTGAATACTTTTTCAGCGTTTAAAAACTGAATCTAGTATGAAACGAAAATAAAGCATTCATTTTTACATTTAAAACATCAAGCAAATTTTTAAGGAAATCACCAGATCAAAAACCAAGAAAACTGCTCAAATAGTGAGATGGTTTGATTCAATATTGAATAGATGTAAAAGTAAAAAAAAATAGAACTTTTACACCTTTATCTGAAGAAAAAAAAGCTTTTTTAAGACCTTACACTTAAGCGATAAGTCGACGGGTGTCTACAGATTGCCATTAATATGCTGTGTTAATATTCTAATTTTGTCGGCTTTTGATCATAATGTGTGTACCTCGACATTGAAACGGGTCTAAAATTATCACTAGTTTATGAAAAGCAGTATGCCCCTTTTTAAAGATTCGAACTAATGTAAAAAGACAGGAAATGTTTGTATTCTATTTTGCCCCCCTTACCTCAAGAGTCACAACAACGATCACTGGCCAACTAGATTACATTCAATTACAGACCTTGACCACCTTCGCGACATAGCACAGAACAGATCCGACTGGAAGCACCTGACGACAGCAATATCCAGATCAGCCCAGGCGGGCATTAACTAACTAGCACTTAATGAAGTGTTCACCAACAGTCTATGGTGCATGCATAGGAATGGCATTACCTACGCCGGGCAGGCCATAACGCGAGTTTCTTAGGGAAGCATAATCAGAGCAAAGCTTTAGGGTTGCAAGCTTTGAGTACGGTGGCCTAGGTTACAAGCTTTGAGTACGGTGACCTAGGTTTCAAGCTTTGAGTGCGATGGCCTAGGTTACAAGCTTTGAGTACGGTGACCTAGGTTGCAAGCTTTGAGTACTGTGACCTAGGTTCAAGCTTTGAGTACGATGGCCTAGGTTACAAGGTTTGAGTACGGTGACCTAGGTTGCAAGCTTTGAGTACGGTGGCCTAGGTTGCAAGCTTTGAGTACGGTGGCCTAAGTTGCAAGCTATTGTTTTCTGTGTGGTTTGGTTTGTTTGCAATCTCCAAATTCTGTCGACGGAACGTGCTCATATTTGTCTTGTGATTGGTTGGTTGGTAGTTTGAATTTTAACGTCTCCTTTCAACTACACGGTTATATCAGAGACGGCGCTTGGGACAATTGAAAGCGTGCTGACGCACTGTGATATAAAGAGCGCTTGCACACAACACACCCAGTCACTTTATCCTGACACCGGGCCGACCAGACTTAGCATTAAATCCATAATGCCAGACACTAAGCGGATCATCTGTATAAGCTAATACCAGTTTTAAAGTCCTTGGTTTGACTCGGCCGGGGATCGAACCCACACCTCCCGATCTCAGAGCGAGTGTCTTACCGCTAGGCCACAGAACCGGTGTTTGTCTTGTGACGATAATGATTCATGTTTCTAGAGTTCTAGGAATACATGAAAAGAAAATTACGTTGAGTGCTCGAATGAGTGATTAAAAAAAAAGTTACAGGGATATAGCCCGATCGTAAAATGCTTTACTAGTGTACGAAGTTGCATTGTGGTGAATCAGTGTTATTTTTTCCTGTTTGTTGGTTGTTTAGATAAATAATGTTATCATTTTGGACGTCCGATTTATCAAAGAATAATTTTTATTTTTGTCTTTGCCTTATTCTCAGAAAGAAGGCAAAATAAGACAAAACTGCTTCACCAATAGTTATACGATGAAACAAATGCTTTACAACAAGACTTTAACAGCACAGATTTACTTTGACACACCATAATTATGCTCGCCCAAATTTGTAGACTTATTATGATAAGTATTGACAAAAGTTCTTTGGATTCTGGGTGCCAAAAATGCTTTGATACCGGGACATTATTATTAAAGACATGCATATCAGCGAAACGTGGAACTGCTGTCATCATAATTAAAAAGCCGCGAAAGGTGTATCATGTTGCAAAATCTTGCAATGAGAAAGGAATCATAAACTAAACAAAAGAGTAATTCAGTTTTGGAAATGACTCTTTACTTTGCTTTTAACAAACTTGAATTCTTGTTAACTTCAGAAAAAATGTGAAATGTCCCAAAAATCTGCACTTAATATCTTGTCGTTGTAAATTTCAAGGGCACCCTGAAACATCTGGGCTTTCCAGCCCTGTATTCAAGGTCAGTTATAACTACAGCGCTACCCATTCATTTTACCCCATGCGTCAAGGCTGTTCACGGTTGAAGTGATCAGGAACAACATCAAAAAGAAACGAGACACGTCAGCGGCCATTGGCATAAAAAAGGAAAAAAGAAAAAACTGTAGTTGAGTGCCATTTAATAAATTGTCGTTACTCTCATAAGTATTAAATTTTCAAGCAAGCGTTTTTGTTGTTCTTATTTCGTTTCAGGTGAAACAATTTTACACCCAAAACGTTTTTCATAAACTAAAAGTATAGGACGGGTTTATTCCTCAGCACTAAATTAGCAGTTGAATTCTCTCCACCAATCTTTGATTAAGAACAATGTGGAAAAAAGAGGTATAAATTTATGATATGTTCCCTAGAAAACTGTGAACGTCTTTTTATGACAAATTTTATATATCCGTAGAAGTTATTTTGAAGACTGAGTTTTGTCATGAAGTTTGTCAAATCATTGCTGTGGTGGAAGAAACCTGTTTTTTTAAAATTTTATTTACTTTATCTAGACATCTCGCATTATAAAAGGTTGAATCAGAACTTAATTAACGACTATATTGCTTGGTTATAATTTCAGTTAGCGAAAAACATCTCTAGATCGTTAAGAGACATCCACAGATCTAAAACGGATGATATCTTCTACAATATACATTTTTTAGGATCCTTTTACCAAGAAACTTTACCAAAATAGATCACGCCTGTATTAAAATCTGGATCTTGATGCTAATAGTTGGTCAAAGGACAGAAAAGTAGTCACTTCGCTGCTTGCGGTGTGAATTTTAACACTACTGGAGACTATTTTTATTTCAAGATTTTCGCACGTCCTCTGAATTTGCTTTGGTTTTTGTAAAAGTTTGAAAAGTTTGATACTTGCACGAGTTGTAATAGTACAGGTAATCAAGTAGTAGTAGTAGTAGTAGTAGTAGTAGTA
>BMAT01006533.1:6008-19115 GCA_019649035.1 Elysia marginata
CCCCCCCGACACACAAAGCCACTTAAATTGTACTCACTTTTATCAAAGAGCAAAGTGTTGAAAGATTTGCTCCATTCTTGAGCCTCCTCTGGGTCTATGGTGGTCAGCCTTCTAGCGCCCTCGTCTCTCTCCACAACGCCTAGGGTCGAATCCGTGTGCCGGCGCCGCAGAAACTGCATCTTCTTGGAGATCTTCTTCGCACTGTTGATACACAAACACACAAAGAAATTAACAATGTTGCCACATATTGATACCACATTCCAAAAAAAAAATAGTTAAATGATTATGTCTCGAGACCACTGCAAATGACCGAAACTTTTAAAGAGCATCTTCTCATAATATTTTGTATCAAAACAAATTCCAATGCCTTTGCACCAAACTTTAATAACATGATGCACTATTTGAACATTGGAAGCTCTAGATAAACACCAGTGCATTGTAATAATTATGGTTGTCGCGACATCCGAATCATTTCGACTGGCTGCAAGACCAATCTGTAACGCTTGAATTTTGGCTGGCTTAGATAAGCTTCATATCGGGATAATTTTATATCTAACCTTGTTGACAACAATGCAAGATCGCCAACTATTGCTAAAGCTGGGAATCTGGCTATTTCTATTGAAAGTACAGAACGCAAGATTTCACACTTCTCCCGTCTCTCTCAATACACTAAATGTTGAGCTGACCTATTTCTAAGCCTTGGCGTTCGGACATCATTATTTCACAATTAGCATAAATAGATCATTAACATCGTAAACACAGCCTCATTTGAATAACATTGACACAATACACAGTCAAAAAATGAGCACACACCACACGCCTAATGTAGCCTAATTGTTTTATTGTTTTTTCTTACTAATCGATCTCTCAGAAATATCACAACAATTGGCGAACAAAATCAAACTGCTGAAGGATTTAAAAAGAAACATTCAGAAAAGAGGAAGAAAATCCCAACGACGATACCAAAGAATATTAAGGAGAATATAAAACGTATTTATTAACCTATAAAGTCTTGCAGAAGAAATAATGCTATTGCAACATTTGGACATGTATAGTATTGTCGAAAACCACCAAGATTCTACATTAGGCCACAAGAATTTCTACAACATAATTATGTCCATTTGTTCACAGCTTTTCTACAAGTTGTCAGCTTAAAACTTAAAACTGATTACCATGGATTCACCAAGTCACTGTATAAAAATAACAGCAATTAGACCTAAATTTAGCTTAGGTGATATTCGAAGTCACGGAGGTTTCGAAGTTTGGGTCTTTAAATCACAAAAAGGCCTGGTTTCTCCACCTATCTATGACAACTACAGACCGAGCAGACCTAGCTCTACGTTCTGCCCTAGACATAACGATGGGTTTACAGCCCGTTCTTTACCGCTTGAGAGTCTTGAGTGTCCGATTTGCGTGTTACATCTACTAATATGGCTGGCGTTATGACTCGGCCACAGACAATACCCCCAAGATACACGATGTACAGAGAGAGAGAGAGAGAGAGAGAGAGAGAGAGAGAGAGAGAGAGAGAGAGAGAGAGAACGTGACGTTTTCATCCAGACTTAGACTAAGCGCATCCACCCTGTTCCCAGAAAAGTTAATCTGTACAGAGCGGGGTGAGGTGGGGGTGGTGGGGAGGAGAAATGTCTTCAGACAACAGAGACATAGATCTAGGACTTGGCCTGCTGCTACACAGAGCGGCGCCGGGCCAGTTCCGAAAATCAATAACTGTGATAATATGCTTAGCTCGAAGCTCGGACAGGCACTCTCCTCCCCCCCCAACACACTCACTCTCAAACATACAGAGATGGGGAGACATATGTGATTTCTTCGTTTAGTTGGCTTCTTTCAACATCCTTGACATTATCATTTTCACCATCCTTTATTCCCAAACCTTCTAGCTGCTCCATTCCCACCCCTCGTGCAATACCCCATTCTTTTCCGACTTCAGAAATAGACTTTTTCTTAGTCGTCACCCTTTCTACATTCTTTTCCCCTTGCAATTCCATCAAAATTTTTGCGAACTTTTTTATCTCGTTGTTCTGTGTTTCGTTCAATTTTTTTATGTGTAATCTCCGTTCAAGATGTAGCCTATTGCCCATCTATAATTCTAATCACATCTCTACCTCTCTTGTTCCTCACACGGTGATGGTCTCCGTACCGCCTTCCCTTACTCCAGCCTCATTCACGCAACCGCTCGAGTCTTTACTGTTGTGTCACACATCAGGGCTAATCAGCTTTGACTCAAAGATCTTATCCCCGCGCTCAAAACCTCTTATCTCTTCAGTCTTTATGTAACCTATTTTATGATGCTATTTATAGTGAGGAATAAATCAAAACAGTTCGAAGCACGAGCCCGCGTTCAGAGCGAAAAACCCCTGATATTTAATCTGATTAGATTCCATTCCGTGACGTCTATTCCTGGGCACCACCGCCGCGTCCGAATTCGGTACTCGCTCAGCAATTCTAATTTTAACTTTCGGGAATATTATCGATATAATTATATCGGGCATAAAATGTTTTTAAGATGGCGAGGGCGTTTTACGCGATATAATTTGTTGATGCGCATAAAGATGCGCATTGAAGCCTACCAATAAAATCGTTGCAAAAGTTAGTGTGGGTAAAAGGATGCAGTAAAGAGTTTTGTTGGACACAAATTAAATTCTTGAACTTGATCTTAGACTTGTAGTAGAAAGTGGATGGTGTCAAAACTTGGTAAATCTAGGCATTTATAACATTAACTATTATCCAGATAATAGAATTAGGTCACATCAAACTGAGATTCCAGTGGATGGACAAATCACTAGGCCTGCGTTACCCTTGTTCTGCTCCTACATTACACAGTTACAACGAGACGCAGATCAGGAGCGACAAGGAATTGCTGCAGAGCAGATATATACTATTTGTTTATTTTGAAGAGGTAAAATCATGCAAAACCATAAGAAGCCCGCCAGAGAAAAGTTAAAAGCATCTCAAATTGAAACGTTCCGAGATTAAAAATAAAAAGTAGAGAACCAGAAGGATGCTGTCGACATTGTCCGAAGTTGAAAAGAGATAAAATGGACCACATCATCATCACCTCTACAACCACCAGTGACAACAACATAAAAAGACATAATTACAATTTTTAATGTCTTAAGGCATAAATTTATGAATATTGTTCGTGTTCTTAGTACCTATACTTAATCGAGCCATCTCCCGAATAAAAATCGCAAAAATCGTTTTAAAACAAAAACTCTTTCATTGGTTTCGTCCAGGGAAGACTGATGCGAATGAAATAGCCTCTGCTTTACGTATGGACATTAAACTGGTTGCTACTTCCCCTTGGAGCGAGCGACGTATAACGGTGAAAAACTAGTTACAACAACAGTAATGTCCCTTACATGTTTCGAGATTTGTGTTTGCTAGGTGGCGCCACAACACTTCCTTCCTCCTCGGGGGTCAACATGGCGGCGTCTGCAGACTTGGTCTTGTGGATCCGACCCAGAAGTTTCTTCCCGCCATTTCCGTTGGTGTTGGATGACGCGACTGACGTGGTTGTGTCGTCATCGTCTTCGATCTCGTCCGAGTCCAACCGAGTGTGACGTATGTCGCCTTCACTTGCTCGGGCTTTTCTAGCAGTCTGGAGGACAGACACGATAAAGTCTATGGCTTAAAATAGAACTGCAAAAAAAAAGTGTTAAAGCCATGGTAGAAAACGTAAGACTGCTAGGCTGATCTTTTAATAAGCTGTACGCTTTTGATTGCATTTATTCAAGTAAACTAAGCATGCGTAGCTGTATTCAACTGATAAGATTAGGAGTCATGTACTTAGAAACAGTCAAGCCAAAGTTAAAACCTTGCACAGACCTATTTTGTTTGTAAATCTTCGCTCTGAATCTGAAGGAAAACTAAGAAAAAAAAAAACGAATGGCTACTTCTTTGGCCTAAACTTTCACTCAGGCTACTAAACAAAAAATTAATTAAAAAAATTTGAAATCGTTTACGATAGTATTAAGGTCTTGGAAAACAGGTTTCCGCGCGAAAAAGAAGTCAAAAGTTCACGTGCATTTTATAAATGTCCTTACCATGCTATCATCTTTGCTTTTCTTCTGCTGTTTCTCTAGGAAGAGCGCATGCGCGGCGACGTCCTTGGAACATCCGGCGCTCTGAGATCTGTGCAGCGGTCGAGACAGCATCTTGCGGAACCGGCGCTTCTTGCTGGTCACGGCCGCTCCAACTTCCTTCCCAGAGGCACCGGAAGTCGACTGATCGGGGGCGATGGGGGCGGTGGCGCTAGTACTCGCCTCGACGTCAGAAGATTCGGGACTGGAACCGTTACAGGAGAACGTCACAACATGGCCGCTGCCAGTCTCGCCCGAGCTGCTCTGACTTCCGGTCACGTCATCTTTAGACTTATGCAGAGCGGCGGCAGCAGCAGCGCTTCGCTTGGCATTAGCATGGGAGGAGCGCGCGAGCTTTTTGTTTTTGATAAGTCTTAGTCCGCTAAGTCCGCTGATGAGCCCACCGCTCCCGCCAGAGTTACCGGTCGTGGTGGCAGACTTGGACCCACCACCCTCTCCACCCAGCGACCTTGACACGTCTTCTCCGCTGCGGCTAAGGTTATAGGTCATGTCCTTGTGACGCTCACAGCTTAGGGCCACGCTGGTGTCCGTCTCGGATCGAGCCAGTGGGGCTCGGACTCTGTCCACTCCCTGGAGTTCGTGGCACAGCTCGAAGCTGTCCTTGCGGGGAGAGTCAAGCGACGGCACATGCGCAGAGTGACGACCAGTCCCCCCGCCACCGCCAGCGGCAGCTTTGATTGGCCCAAGCTTGGTCACGTGATGTTGCGGGTTGGACAGCTGAAGAACGAAGGCATCGAGATCCTCGTCTGTCCATTTGGCCTTGACTGCTCCTCCGACATGACTTGACCAGCGGTGGTCAGACAGGGAAGGCGACGGCTCTTCTAGGTGGACACCCTGGTAAGGAGAAAGAGAGGGAGACGGGTGGAGTGAGAAAAATGGGCAAGTTAAAATACATTTCTCAACACGTCCATGTAATCACAAAATACAGTGGAATCCTGATAAAATCAACACACCGAGGATAAAAATACAGGTTGACAATAACAATAATAAAATAGATCATAAGACTGCCAGGCTTAACTGACTTTAAGAAACAAGTGTGTTAAGTGTGTTGACTTTACGTGGATTCTACGGTGTTTTCAACCAACGATGGGAAGTTCTGAAGACGCAAAATTCTTAAACTACTATTGCAAGGCGACTAAAATGTCCTTTTCAGCCTTGAGATCAATACGAGAATGATATCGTTAACACCACGGCCTGCCGCTTCAATCATCCTAAAGAACTTGAATTGTGACATACGACAAAAAAAAATTATTTGCTTTTTAATAGTTGCGATGATGATGATGATGATGATGATGATGATGGTGATAATGAAAATATTTTTTATTACCACAATCCTGACCACCACCTCTGTAATCATAGCCATTATCACCCACTTAATCATTATTTAGACAATCTACACCATCATCATTATCAGCACCACCATCATCAGCCGCTACATGGTCCTAATTATCACAGGAATTACATCACCTTCATTCACACTAGCAACCACCAGAACGATGTTTCTAAATCATAATTTAGCTACAGACACCAACTTACTGCAACACGCTCTATATGCACCAGTAAGACCCATAAATAAAACGACAGCGTTTTAATGTATCGCTCGTTATTTCCCATTAATCCTAATACCCATTTTGTAAAAAAAAAAAAAGCCAGAATAAAAAAGAAATCGACCGTCTCCCCCCCCCCCTCCACACACACACCAGTTTGACCTCTCTCACCAGGAAATCAGAGTAGATATTCTCAATAAAGTACATGCAGTGAAATTACACTGATGTGACAAAAAAAGCGACAGGTTAGAATTCATGGTAACGATTAATCACATCTTTCTTTGACCGGATATTAAAAAAACAATACGGTGTGGCCTGAATCTCTTCACGCCGACGCTCTGTATGGGTTAGTGCGATCAGTGCCGCCGATCACGATTTGTTCTAAATCCAAAGTAAGCTTTGCAGTAGGCGTGTTTTCTTTACGGGTGAATGGAAGAACATGGGGCTGTTTCATTGGTAAACTCGGAAGATAAGTAAACGTATCGGGAATTAAAGAGAGGTTAGCAAAGATAGATGAACAGATAGGAAGACCGATAGTTAAATACATAGATGGGAAGATGGATAGATAGGTAGATAGATGTGTAGATAAATAGATAGACAGTTAGAAAGACGGAGAGGCGAATGGAAACATTGTTATATCATTATAGATAATAGACAGATTGATTGATAAATAGATGAGCAGATTTATTGATAGACACGAAGGTAGGTAAATAAATAGATAGACACACAATAATGCAAATAATCAGATAGATTGATCAATACATTAGTAGGCTGATTGGTAAATAGATAGAAAGATGAAATAGGTAGCTACAGCAATACTAATAGGTAACTAAAAATATAGCTGTAAATAGATCGGGAAACGCATGAAGAAAAATAGATAGACAGTAAGTCAAGAGATAGATCTAAATTATAAACATTTTTCTTAGAAATGACAGAGTTAGAGAAGTATATCTCGCCTCGTCAACTACACGACACAACCCTGGTCTAATAAAAACTAATCTATAAGAGGAAGTGCTAACTGTAGACCCATTTAGAACCGCTCCGTCCCAACAGCCTACTGTAACAACCAGGGTTGAAAACAGGGTTAAGTTTGGTATATAAACTATGCATGCATCTGTACAACAGTGCATCCGATCCATGTTAAAATAAAAAAACCCTCACTATTTTAAGGAATATAAGTTAAATTGGCCACATTTGTACACAGTAGGGTATCATGCTAAGGGAACTCTCTGATCTGTCAAGGACTGTTACAGCACGGACAATAAAAATTGAATAGGAGTCGCAGTAAAGATGTGTGGATAAGCAAGTCAAGTTTTTTCAAGGAAGGTATTTTTATATTTTAGCTCTAAAAATAGTGAGGAAAGTATTAAGCTGTCGGCATGACGCCTTCGTCAGACTAAAAAAAACAAAAACAACAAAAAACCTGTAAGACACTTGCATAAATACGCACAGGGCAGTGGTAGTGATTACTTCTGAGATAGATAGAGCGGGAAACAAAACAAAAGAAAAGGAAAGATACAGACAGATAAAGAGGGCAATTTTTACATAGCCCAATCTGATCCACTATAACTAGTATGTGAGCTAGAAAAAAGCTTATTTTTAATTATCCCATAGGTCACTCCTAGAGGTAGTTATCCAAAGATCATGTATTAGATCGACAACAGAAACGTCAATATTCAAAATTGATAGTAGGCCGATTAAAAGAAAATAATTGTTTTAGAATAAACAATAAAGCCGGAATTGATTAGTTTCTCAGCTCGAAATTCTACGTATTAAAGGCAGTTTGTGTCAGGCTATTATTTCTTGCTTCGGCTCACGAAATAAGATTTTTGCACGAAAGCCAATGGCAAATTTCAACTAAAAGATTTGGTGAGCAGAGGCTTTCTTATAAAAAACCGCACTCACCGTCAGTTATGTAAAGATTTATTTCGTATATTGATATTATCAAGAAGATCTTTACCTTTTTTTGCATAAGCTGTTTGTTTGATTTTAAGGTATTTTCTTTAATTTATTTATGTTTCAAGAGATTTCCTATATTGAGGAGGTTGAGCTTTGCATACCTGTGAATTAGACACAGATCTCTATCAGGTTTCAGTGAGCCTTTTACCTTGATTTATTAGGCTGTTTGACGGCACTGATTTTCCTATTATTATTAATTATTATTATTTATATTATTATTAATATTATTATTGGAATTATTATTATCGCTACTATTATTGCTCTTCTTCTTCTTCTTCTTCTTCTTCTTCTTTGTTATCATTAGACATATATGCATAACACAAAATCTAATAATGTACTCACCATTACGATACAGCTCATTGGCAAACCTCTGAGCCTATGGGGGTGATAAGTTTTAACTTGAGATGACCGAATCTCGCAGACAGTGGTGGCAGAAACTGCCTAGATCAAGAAGTCCGTTGGGAAAGTGCACGGAATGAGGGTAAAGTTTAAATAGTCCAACGTCTGAACGACTGCTGTATTTAGAGCATTGAAAACTTAACACGAAATAAAGCATTGAATTCGGTCCATGTGGAATCTAGAGGTACTAGATGTTAGGTGGAACTCCGCACACCTAACTTGAATAAGCAAACAGCTGCGAGGCATTGAAACAAAATGTTGCGTTCTGTGTTAGGTTCATAGAACTCGTGAGGAAATAGACTCTTCAAATGTTAAGTGGAAATAATGGTATGACTGGAGTGGTAGAGTTCTCGTCTCAGCTGAGATGGTTAGTCCAGGGACGTCAAATCAACTGGAACTGTAGCAAATTGAGCGCTGCTCGGGGTTAAATAGAGCGCGCTATGAGTGTGGAGGAAGAGAGAGAGAGAGAGAGAGAGAGAGAGAGAGAGAGAGAGAGAGTCTACTAGTTCCAGACCAGACCTCCCATGCTCACTCACTCACTCAGCTACTAGCAGTGCAGACATTCATGATGGAGCCACCGCGGCCGAGATTCCTGTTGTGTTCTGTATCTCTAGTGTCTGATTCTATCTCGTTTCTCGCACGCGCCGAGTGAGGGAGAGGAACGTGGTCAGGGAGGCCGAGGGAGCTGAAAGAACAAGTGAGTGAGTGAGGGAGGGAGATCTATCAAAGTACCAAACTGGCTGTATCAGCGCTGTCTTGTTGTTGATTACCGCTGTGATTCTAGTCTGACCACGGTGGTTTATGAACTTAGAACAAGCAGAACCGGGAGAAGGAAGGAACGGAAGAGGAAATAGAATACCGGATAATAGGAATGCTGATGAAAATAATAATAACAATAATAATAATAATAAGCAATAATAATAATAATAAAGATACTAATGAGATAATTATGATGATAATTCTGCTTTTGATGACGAAAGAGGGGGGGGGGGCGAGAAAGAAATAAAAAAGATGAAGAAAAGAAGAAAAGCAGATGAAGATTATTGTACAATGTATGTTATGAGCAGTTATTCTGAATTCCTTGTTCTGCATTCTGTTTTTTGTATTCTGTATTCTGTATAGAGCAAATCAATGGGTCATCTAGATCATCATCAGAAGCTCACCGGGAAAAAAAGGATGAAGAGGGAAAACATTTTGTTGGATTAGATGTTTCTGAATGATGCCAAACCACCTAACAGAGAATGGTTTACAAGTAAAAAAAAATCAAATAATGAACAACCGTAGTGGCGTTGGGGTAAAAGCTTTAAATGGCAAAGCGGTGAGTATCAATTGAACTATAGCATAAGTCATGGGTTCGAATCATGCTACAGACACGCCATTTCGGCCATTTTCACTTAAAATCTACTTTAATTCACTGCAAACATCACAGCTTAAAACTTGCGCTAATTAATGACGACCCAAACTGTTAAAGCAGTTAAAACTTCTCTGTGTTATACTAACCAAGCTAAAAACAAACCTGGCAGTGCAACGTGCACTGAACGGATAATAATGTCTACAAAAAGATGCTCCATAAACTGTTGCCATGGCTACTGTCATCGCTCTTGTATCGGTTGTCTCGAATTTCTGAGTTTTGTTATTGTGTTAAGACAACTGTGAAAGTTATAAAAAAATATTTTCAAGTTTGCTTCGTTCTCCTCCTACGTATGTACACGTATCTTTTCCTCTCTCTGTCTCTGTCTCTGTTCTCTGTGTCTCTTTCTCTCTCTATCTCTGTTTGTCTGTCTGTCACTGTCTGTCTGCCTCTCTTTCTCTCTCTCTCTCTTATCTTCTCTTATGATAACATAGTCTTCTGCCTCTTCGAATTTATCTTTTTACCTTCTTCTCTTGTTTCATGTTCCTTCTGCCCACCCTTCTCTCCTTCTCTCCTACCCGAACGTGAATTAAAACATAATAGGTATATAGAGAGAGCAACTGCGGCAAATTATGCATAAGGAATAAACTTTGTTTTGTTGAGTCATTTTTTTCTTGCGCTTATAAAATGTCCAATACCGTTCAATGTGGAAGTAATGTATGTATGCATGTATGAGTACTGTATGTTTTTAGAATGTTAAACGATTATGTGTTTAAGTCTAAACACTGTCCAAAAAAATAACCTTGCCTCGTGGAAGAATAAAGAAATCATATCTTATCTTAAAAATAAAACTTATATACTGCCCTAGAAACCGGCTGGTAAGACACTTGCTCAGAGATCGGGAGGTACGTGGTTCGATCCCCGGACGAGTCAAACCAAGGAATTCAAAAGTGGTATTAGCAGCTGATCCGCCTAGTGTCTGGCATTATGGATTTTAGTGCTAAGTCTGGTCGTCCCGGTGTCAGGATAATGTGACTGGGTGTGGTGTATGAAAGCGCTCCTTACATCACAGTGCTGCAGAACGCTTTCAATTGTCCCCAGCGCCGTCTGTAATATAAACTCGAAGTTGACTGGGACGTTAAAAATTCAAACAACCAACCACTGCTCTAGAAGTCAAAAGACAAAATTTATTCAGATCTTTCTCTTGTTTTCTACACCAGAGATATTTTGTATCTAAAGACATAAACCTTCCAATCCTGCAGCAAGTGCCTAGTTTTTTCTTCAAGACCTGTGCTGGCGACTTGCGCCTGTTTTACCTGGGTCGCTTCTACACCGATAGTATTGTTAAGAATCTACCTTCCCAGGTACCGCATTCTTTAGACCTTAATATAGGTATGAGTTGATTGTTTTGGTAGTTTGTGCTTTAAAAAAGAAGGTAAGTTTGCGATGAAAAAAGAATACCTTTAAAATCTCATAACAATAGATGGCATTTGTTATATAGCTTTTGAAATGGTTCGGAAATCTAAACCGACTGGACTTTCTAGCTTGTAAGACAATAGGTTGGTGTTACAGGATGGAAAATTACCAATCTAAAGTTTTACTTAGTCCCGGTTTGAGAGGGTGATCTAAAAAAACTCTGTGCTAGTGACAATGGTTTAACTTCTATGGTTATAGTTTTTATGCAACAAGGCAGTGGTATATGTAGGCCTACTTTGTTAAGCTTAAAATATCGATAATAAAAAAAATGTTCAAGATTGATAAAAGGACATCTATAGGTCTAATTGTTGATGTTCTCTGAAGCTCTATCGGCAGAAGAAACCACAAACGGAAGCCAAGGAAACTCTTTAAACCTCACATCACAAACAAAAGAACTCACACTACGTCTGTCCGGGTTTTCCCGTACTCACCTAGAGCCGCAGGGCAGAGTCACCCAGGAGTGCTCCCTATCATTCTGCCAGTCCCACACAGACTGTATAGATCTACATGTGTGAGCTATTTTGGATGTTCATGATCCACTAATGGGTTGGAAGTGTTCTTTCTTTTATACATGGAGCCTGATCAGAGAGGTTTGTGGCCGGCACAGAGAGACAGAAAGAGGAACAAGATAAATGTAGATAGAGAGAAAGATCAACATAGATAGATAGAGAAAAAGAGAAAGGGAGAAAGAGGAAGGAGGAAAGATTGGAAAAGAGAAATAGAGATATAGAGAAAATAAAAAGGTAGCGGAAAGGCATGGCTAGACAGTCTGGTAAATGGATAGATAGATAAATAGATATATATACAGATAAAGAGCGAGAGAGAGAAAGAGAGAGAGGGAGGGAGAGAGAGAAGGGGAGAGAGAGGGAGAAATAGAGGGGTGGGAGCCTATATACTAAGGTAGAATTCACAACGCTTGGAGTATATCAATAAGGTAGATGTGATCCAAAAAGGATGCGTGTAAATCTGTACGATCTAAATAAAATGTATTTAAAAAAATCAGATTCACAACTTATAGCTCCGTAAAACAAGAAAAAAAAACAATACAACCTAAGTTCATTCATAAATACGTTTCGGTTTTATTTTACTGTCTTCTTCAGAAACAATACATAATACAAAGACCTAATAGGTTTGTGGCCGGAGAGAGAGAGAGAGAGAGAGAGAGAGAGAAAGAGAGAGAGAGAGAGAGAGAGAGAGAGAGCACCCTATCACAAGATGCGTGCGTTTTGACCAAGGCGAACAGAGATGAGCAGACAGACAGGGATATTAATACAATAGACTGACTTAATGGGGAGTTAGAAGAAAAAGAAAAGATACAAATATGGACGGATAGAGGAACAGGGATAAAGACAGGCAGCCAGACATGCTTTTAAAGATCGAAAGATTTGTATAATTATATCGATAAATAGATAGACAGACAGACAAGTAGAAGGATGTATACATATATCGAATATACAGATAAATACAGATAGAGAGATAGACTGAGAGGGAAAGAGAGTGGGAGACAGAAAGGTAGAAAATAGAAAGAGTAAAGGTAAAAAGAATAGATTTGATGCCTGCAGTATAAAGTATTTTGTTTGGCTCTGAACAATTACACCCATAACGAAGGGAGAGCGCCTTCCAGGCTGGTAAATATTTGTAGACGAGATTTAGATTGTGGTGCCTGTCTACATAATAGTCTTCTGTCCGTACTTTATGAAGTTTTCATAGACCATTGGAACTGGGCTATGGATAATCAGGTTTGTGTAAGGAGACTTATTGTTTAGTTTGAAGGATTGTTTAACACCGTGCAGAGACTGCGGTTATCTATCTAGGGTACTCTGTCTCTCTCTCTCCTTCTCTCAGCCTCAGTCTCTCTTTAATGAATTTTCATAAATTTATTAAATCTAATACGTTTGTTACAAAGATATACTCGTGATAACAAGACAACCCTTGTCTCTCTTCCTCATAATAAATTCAAATAGAAGATACAAACTGCCATCAAGCCTTGGTCTAATGTCTGGGCTACATCAGAGGTCACACCTTCAAATTGGAACAATCCTTGTCTCTCTGCCTAGTATTTTTTTTATAAATTCGAATATATAGTATAAACTGTTATCAAGTCTTTGTGTAGCTAAAGAGCTCCGGGCATTCGAATACATGGTCTAAACTGATATCAAGCCTTTGTCTAGCTAAAGAGTTCCAGGCATTCGAATACAGTAACGGTATAAACTGATATCAAGCCTTTGTCTAGCTAAAGGGTTCTAGGCAT
>BMAT01006538.1:77263-90013 GCA_019649035.1 Elysia marginata
TCTTTCTCTCTCTCCCCTTCCCTCCCTCTTTCTCTCTCCATCTCTCTCCCTTCCCTATCCATCTCTCTCTCACTCTCTCTCTCCCTCCCTATCCATTTCTTTCTGTCTCTCCCTCTCTCTATCTGTCTATTATTTTCTCTCTTCCGCCCTAACGAGCAACAAAAATATGAACTCCTCTTAACCTATCTCCCCCTCCCATTCCTTTTTCTTTTGCCCTTCATTTCCCAACAGAGTCAATTAAAAAAATCTCTTATCTCTAGTAGCATTAGGTGAGTTTTAACAACATTGTAAAATGCTTTAAGGATTGTATAAAAAAGCTATTTATCAATCGTTTATTTCGTTTGAACGCCCTTAGTCTTAGCCCGTAGGGTATATAACCAAAATACATTTACTTCCTTGCTGGATGGGTGCCATCTTTCAAGATCTTTTCTGTTTTGGCTGACACTCTTTTTTCATATTAACTTTCAAGAGATGGTAGATTCACTTCAATCAACTTCTGTGCGCTTATGTAAATTATGTTTAGTCTTTAAATATCCTTTAAAAATTTAATTTCATCGATGCTATAATCCAATCCCGTCACAGTAGTGTCATCTGCAAATTTAATTAGAAAACACCGAAAAAACTCTACTTTAAATTCATAAGTGAGATCTGAGTAGAGATTAGGAGAAAACGGACAACCTTGAGGTCGGCCTGTATTGAAACAATTACCGACAACGAAATGTTACCAATTCTGACACTTTGCGGGCAGTTGAGTAAGAAAGCCAGTAGACCTATTTAGCTACAGATGCTGATAGATTGTAAATACTTAAGTAATTTACTATATCATTTCCTGGGAACGATAGTGTTAAAGTCGAACTATATAAAATCTATAAACAAAAGTCAGTACTTCGTCAGTGTTAGTAGCTATAATAAACAAACTCTCCACGGCTGAAAATGGCCGATTTCTTGAAAATTCTGATTCGCTAAAAGGTTAATCAAACAAGAGACAGATGGGGAAAGTTGAGGTGGTGAGGGGCTGAGCGACGAAAGACAAGAAGGAGGAATGAACTAGAAACTAAAACAGTGCAAAAGAGATAATGTCTAAATCAGGATAAACAATAAAGGAAGGAGAGGGAGAGAGAATAGGCTGGTGAAGAAATAAATGGAAGACATTGAATATGAACGCACCTATTTCCAGGCATTTTAACATCCAAAGGTCGTCCATGGCACACAAGAAACGCCATCTGCGACATACCTAGGTGGGAAAAAAAGAAAACAAACATCTGCGATATTCTTACTTCTTAAAATCAGTCTTGGGTATTCGTTAAATACTAATTATTGTGTTTTAGTATAAAGAGTTTAAGCTGAAAAAATGCATATAAGGAAAAACACAGAATTATGATAACGGTCTGTCTCACTGTTACACAATGACATGAAAAGGTTTTTACAGCTGGTATGAAAATATACATAATAGCACCAGAGAACCGAATTTGCTAAAGAGTTATATACTTAGGCTGACAAAAATCCTCAATTATCTAATTCTATGGGCTGGCCTACACCTGCTGAAAAGTAATCACGTGTTTAAGGTGATTGGCGCGAATCGGACATAAAAAAGTCCAAAAAGTGGCATTGTACATTCAAATATTTCTAATCAATTCTGTCGTTGGTATGTAGATCTTGTGTGTGCAGGCTGCTAGCGCACCGGGAGTATGTTAGCGTGTAATAAGGAATTCGGAGCGTCGATAGTCTGTAGGAACACAATGTTGAAAGCGATAGCAAAAATTCATGTAGATCTAGTGCCTGATTTTTTTTTTCGTCAAGCAAGCCAGTCTTTGATTTTGCGGCAGCAAGTTCTCTAGTCAATGCAATTAAAAGCTTCCACAATTTTATTGAAAACTACATTTTAGTAACTAATAAATGTCATATTCGGAATTAGTGCTTCTACATTATCAAGATTCCTCGCGCGAACTTTTAAATCTTAAAAATTAGCCATATTTAATAAGTTAAGTTTAACTGGGTTTTTCTGTGTGTGCAATGTAAAAAAAATATTTGTATATCGGTATTTTAAAATTATCACTAACTAGACCAATTGAGCCCGAAGATTTTGTGATTATAAGGTCCTTGATTGAGCCTCCGTCTGGGTCTCGGTGTGTGAATGCGTGTGGTACATATTAACCTTCTAGGCTGCTATAGTAACTTTGCTGGGTTTACGGACTTAGTTAAATAGGGCTAAGCCTATTTCCTTCGATCCTAGTATACTACTTCTATTTTTGCAAATATTATTTTGTCGCTGCCACTGAGCCTGTATAATTTACAATACCGGTATATTTGGAACTATTTGAGCTTAGTCGATATCAAAATTAATTGAAGACTATCGATCAGTCGAGTGTCAGTAATGGAAAATTAAGTTTAAAAACTACAGCAATAAATATTCTAAGAAAAAGGCTTATGAAACCTTGTCAAACTTTGTAAAATAATTCGGGTCTTGTGTTAACAAGGACACAATTGCTTTGGAGACTAACATCATCAGTGCCGTATTTAGCAGAGAATTGAAGTAAAAAGAAATGTTCAAGCTGCCGGGCGCCAGGAGCGATCATGTAAACCGTTACGCACTAAAACTGGTATTTTGACTAGTACGATGATACAACATTCAGCATCATGACCCCCCGCACTATTCATTCGTTTTTAATAAGTTACAACTTAATTAGTTTCTTTATGATATATGCATTTCTTTTGCTTGCGCATGAGACCCAGAAAGGAAAGGTAATATAATACATCGAAAAGACTCCGATTATATTATAATGGAAAAGTTTTTTCCGCACATTAAAATGGAAACAAATCTAAATCTTAAAGAACATGTTCAACTCCATTAGGAAACAAATCGCATTTTTTTTATTTTACGCTAGTTTATCTGTTACCTTTCAAAACACTGACATTTAATCAAATCGAAGAATTCTTTAATATAAGTAAACACTGTAGGCACTTATTAAGTTTTTTCGCCCCCTTGAGATTAAGAGAAAATTTAAAAGCAAACAATTGGTTTCTGCAAACCGCATGATAAAAGACATCCTTTCTGATTTATTCAAGCCAAATTCGTGGGGAGGAGGTGGGGATAATTATAACTAAGGTAGTGACAACAAATCAAACTGAGAGACAGAAAGCTGGCAAAGACAGAAGGTGTCGTCTGTATAACAAAGAAAATTAAAACAAGAAAGAAATAAAACAGAATCAAAATTAAAGCGAGCGAAAGAGGCTGGATAAG
The DNA here is from genome assembly GCA_019649035.1 of Elysia marginata. Lineage (NCBI taxonomy): Eukaryota > Metazoa > Mollusca > Gastropoda > Plakobranchidae > Elysia > Elysia marginata. Next base: position 80,505 of record BMAT01006538.1, read on the forward strand.
CGAGTTGTAAACCAAATGCGGTAAATATCTCATGTAATATGCATAGCCTCAATAGAAAAGTTACCTTGGCAGCCTGTAGAATATCTTGTGGCGGCAGAAATGAAAAAACGTAAACCAATAGTTTATCCGGCAAGCGGTTGATGTCTCTTGAATCTCTCAACCTGTTGAAATTGTAAAAACACAAAACTCTCTTAGGCCGCGAACATACTGCTCCCACTCAGGCGGTAGTTTTTCCACTGTATAACAGTTGCTCATTTTTCCCGTTCCTGGGCTGGATACGGACCAGCCGCTGCATGTTCGTGGGTCTTAGGGTAGAACCACACGTGCGTCGCGAACAACGATCAGACTTTGATATTTAAATCAAGGTGAGGTTTTTAGCCTGCACTGAGGTGATCAAGGCCTAATTACGAATGAAAAGATAAGTGTCGCTGCAGAAGACGCTAAAACTCTAATATAAAGAAAAAAACTTGTTAAGTCCGGTCTGACCGTCGCGCCAAACGCTGGTGTGGTCCTTCCCTTATAATGAAAATCAGGTGTTAGGTATGTTAGTTCTAATATAATATTGTTAGTTGAAGATAAACGATATGAACAAACAATTATTGCGTCAACTGTCTTGCATGCAATTTAATAATAACTTTGCCGGTGGTTTTGCACTTCATAGACTGTGCTCCGGATGAAACTTACAGTTGTCGTTTAAATACATTTTTGAAGAAAATATTCCTAGTAGCCGAGTAGAAAATGAAGGGAAAAAGAAAACTTGTGAGAATAGTCTTTGTATGGAGCGCTTTGTCCGAACGGTTGAAATTTAAAGGATTTTTTTAAAAAGCGACACTATCGGTTACGAGCTACACATGTCAATTATCATGGCTTTACGTGCACCGCGGCACCGCGGCAATTTGCCAGTTGCCCTTGTAATTTGCCCCAATGCCCTCAAAATTAGAGTGTCAACCGCGACATTTTTTGCCGTGCCTTTGTTTTGTTTTTATTTAACTATTCAGCTCATCATTATCATCGCCTGCATCCTCTGCTTCTCCTGCCTTCTCATCACCAACAGCTCATATTTTACCATCATCATCATCAGTGGCATCGGCATCATCATCATCAATATAAGTAGCATCACCATTATCATCATCATCAACATTAGTGGCATCGGCATCATCATCATTATTATCATCAACATAAGTAGCATCATCTTTATCATCATCATCAACAATGGTAGCATCATTATCATCCAAATTAGTAGCATCATCATCATTATCATCATCATCAACAACAATATTGGCATCATTATCATAGAACTAGTGGTAATATCATCATCATCATCATCACCATAGTCATCCTCATCATCACCACCATTAGTGGAAACATCAGCAGCCACACAAACAGAGAAGAAAAAGACAAACAAAAATTGACGTGGCTAGATCTTTCATTGACCATGGCCGGATACTCATTTAACACTTAGATGCGACGAAAAATGCGTGTTAAATAGCCTTTCTCAAAGACTAAAAGTCGACCTGCAGAGCCAGGAGCTTGAACCCTGAACGCCGATTACACTGCATGGATAATTAATGTAATAAAATAAATAGTACAGGTGCGCTTTTATTTCAAATAGATCTATTATCAAGATCTACATCTAGTGCATGCAAGTCACAGTTCTTAAAATTTACTAGATCTAGACAATTTTTCTTGCAGTGGTTTGGTTCATAGCATATTAGTAAGTTAGGTCACAAAAGATTGACATGAAGATAGTTATTTTTTTAACCCCACATGAATAAATTTAAAAGAAATAAATATCAGATCTCACCGCTGCTGAATGTGTGTAAGGAGAGCATCAAGAACGTCAGCTTGACACATCATAGCAACTCTCTTGATGAAGGCTATTTGCTCATAGCTCTCCCACTCGGACAACCACTGAGGAATAAGTTGATATCTCGGAATGTCTTATAAAATATTAAATAGCGCAGGGTGGGGGGGGGGTGATTTTTTTAGGACTCATTTTACACTCTTCCTTTGCGGAGGGACACACTAATAGTTTCGCCTGCTTACCAGTTAAGCTTGTTGAATTAGGTCTAATCTAGGTAAGATCTAGATGTAAAATCTATTGTCTAAAGTCTTGACTCATTAATTTTATCTAGATTTAACGCTAGATCTAGAGTCTCGATAAGCCCTAGATCTAGTAAAGGAATTTAGGGCGTCATTTTTCTTCCTTTTTAGGTTCTGTATGCCAGGTTTCCTTTACGTTTTAGCCATTAGGAATCTAGGCTCTGCGTGCCAAGTTCTCTTCAATGCATTTTTTCTGAGCAACGAAACGTTAAAATTTGCATTAAATTAAGAATCTTTTGGTAGTTGAATATGAGAAAAAGAGAAAGAAAATAATAGACTTTTTTTAAAAGGCTTTTTCTCAGTGGGGGCCTAGAATTTACGACATCCGACTCATTTGGAATGGTCGTGAGATGGTCGTGAGATATTTTTGTCTTGTTTTGTTTTGTCTGTTTATGTTTTGCTTTGTTTGTTTGTTAATTTTTTGGGGGTTTAGGGTTTTTATGGGGGTTTAGGGAGGTGGTATAAGGCCTACTTCTATTTTTTTTTGTTTTAGAAGTAATGTTTTACCTTCCAGATGGCATTAAGCTGCTCACTGAAGTTCAATGCCAGCTCTTGTTTGCGAGCTTGGTGGTAGACCGTACCCATGGGAGGCTCAGCAGGCCACCATCGGGCGTTCTTGTAGTATTTTTGCAAAGAAACGGGCAGAGAGCCTAAGTGTAGAGGTTTCTGTACAGATCCTGTCCTCAATGTGTGCTGCATTGGGCCTGTTCCAATAAATAGTAAAGAATAGATTATAAGATCAAACTTAGCAGTATTTTCGTAGGCCCAAAGGAGATGAAATTAAGACATTTGGGTCGCACCGGACCTTATACGCCTGCTAGCTTTTTTAGATGAAGAAATGCCCTTAACATAAGTTCTTGTGAGCGTAAACAATTAGTTTCCTTTAAAGTTTCACGGCTGTACAAGGGATTTTATCTTTCAAGAAAGGAAAGAACTGTTGCCTATTAGTATGGTTTACTTTCAACTTTGGATATCTCATATAAGTAAGGCTTTTAATTTCGAAAATTTGATGTAACTTCAACGAGTTGCAGATTTTTAAAAAATGGCACCTCAGATAACAATAGTTGGTCGTTCTCATATATACTGTACATCTTAAGAATAATCGTTTCAATCAGAAGGAACTAATAGTCGGTTGAACCATAAGCAAATCATTCCATATTAAATGCTACCTAGACAAAAATAGATACGAGCAATACCACCAATTACAGAAAAACACTTAATTTACACACCCACCCTTCTCTCTCTCCCCCCCTCTCTCTCTATCTATCTTAGTCTCTCTCTCCCTCTATCTCTTTCTTTCTCTCTCTCTCTTGCCCTAAAAAAACATGAAGAAAACTAAAACATTTCGATAATAGATACAAAACTTCTAGTATATAAAAAAGCTATCTGCTATTATACATACCGAGCTTGGACATTTTGCCTTTATCGAAAAAGTTAGTCGTACTGGCCACCGATGACGCAAACGCGCTATGCCTGAATACACTGGAACAACTTCTCTCCCGCCGATACTTTCTGTAACAGTCATCTACCGAGAACTCTAGGGTCCCACCAAGAAACCTCGCCGACGACGTCTGTGAGCTCCTGGTCATTGGACGAGATTTCAGCTTGCCGGCTGAGGACTTCGTGGTGCTTTCCCTTGTCAAAGCTTGGCCGTAGACTGACTCGTTGTTGTTCGATGTTTCGAGCTCTTTGGCTTTTTTATTCCTCTCCGTTTGTTCTGGTTCCTCTATTTGCACTCTGCCTACGGAAGTAGCAGATGCTTCTCTTGAGTTGGAAAATTGAAACTTGTCGTAGACTGACACTGTTGAAGCCTCGTCCAGAGCAGAGATCAAGATGGATGAGGACAAAATAGAAACATACTGGTCCATACTCATGGGGACATCAGCTAAATCCAATGGTGTTTCTGGACATTCCGTGTCTGTAATGGGTAAAGAAGCCGCTTGCTCTTTCGCTGTGGTGCTTTTCTTTTGTTCGGAAATGTTACCAGACCTCAAATTTAAGCTTTTCTCTTGTTTCATATCGTCAACTTTTGAATCTTTTTGTTCTTTGAGGCCAGTTATGGTTGTCACATCTGTGACGTTTCCGGCATCATCAGTTACAATCAGCGGAATCTTAGGGCTAAGGTTACTCTTCGCTGATTGGACTTCTTTTCCTCCTTTTTTCTTCCTCTTCACTTTGAGTGGTTTATTTATCTTGAAGGGTGCAGAGGGGTAACGGCGCAGAGCTTGGGTCTTGTAGTCTCTGTGATTTAGAGGCTCAAGAATGGTCGAGAAGATTTCTAACTGGCCCACAGTGCATCTGTTTGAGAGAGCGTTTAAGTTTTATTTTCTTGAGTCGCTAAAGTTTGCCCGCGAAAGGAAATTGTCCGTATTATTTAAGGCAATCATAATAACACATTATTAAAGTTTTTATTAGTGTTATTATGATTGCTTTAAATAAAAAGAACAATTTTTAAAATTTTTATTGGTGTTATTATGATTGCCTTAAATTAAAACGGACAATTTTATATGAAAAAATTCTTTTCTGAACAGCTTACGAGGTCTGTCCCATCAATAACTTTCTTTTTCTTTAAAAAAAGAATCATCAAGTCTGGACCAAATTAGATAATACTATATTACATACTGGAAAAGCACTATTACACTCTACAAAGACAAAACAGTGCAACCTCTGCCTTGCAGGAAAAAAAAACTCAGACTAAAAAAAGGAGCGTTTTTTCTTCACCCTACTCTCACCGGAGAAAACAACTACTCGAACATTACAAGACCGAAATAAAACCACTTGCCTGAAGAGTGAGCCTCGGCAGGAGGCATATGAAACTTGTGTGTTGCTAGCCAAAAATGTAATTTACAGTTCTAGATAATCAGGTGCGGTGGGTGCTCAAGCGCTATAGGGGCTGAAACCCCTACAACATTTTCCTGAAAATCAGTGGATTATATCCATGTACATTTTTGTCCTGTAAGCGCATTTGAGCCTTTTGGAAAAAAAACTGTTTTCCCTTCTAATCACCTGTTCTCGTGTAGACCGACTATACACCTACTTTCAAATTTCCACGGTTGTGATTAAGCAAAGACGATACTTGGGCTAACCCCTTACCTCACAGAGAGACAAAAAAAGCGTGTGAATAGATCATGCAAGAGGGAGAGGGTGCGATGGCCAGAGATTGACAAGTCATTGTCTATCACCGCGACAATAGCAACCGTACGCCGCACATGTTATCTCCTCTCTCCCATACATTTTTTTCACCCCCCCCCCCCCTTTCTTAGGGTTATTACTTTCAATAGCTTAAGAACAGAGATCCACTAATTCGGACTTTGCTCTCAGAATGTAATTATACAATAGAACATGTCTTCAGCAGGATTTTTTGTTCCATTTGAAAAATCCCTCTGTAGGCGTATACTTGATGGCATTCCCACCTAGGCACGTAAATTGACTTTCCTCACCCTTTCCCTCTCTCTTTATCCTCAACCATCACTCGCATTGGTTTACCTATGGTGTAAACTTAGAATTAGATACACGGTCAGTACACTATCATCTCGCTCTTGGACTAGAAGCCTCCACTCACTGCACTTGACACGCCAATGACAATGCCGCAATCAGCTCCCCTCTCCCTTCCCCAAATTAAAAAAGTTATAGTCTTCCACTGCCGAAGGCAGTCTCAAGACTTTACATATTTCCCCCAGCAGGCCAATACACACCAAAGCAAATTCAACTCATATTTGAAAGCATCACAGCACGGCTGCCTATTAGGCGCCCAAATACTAACATTCTACAAATATCAAGCACTGCCTACAGCCAGTACCCATTTTACATGTGGGTGGACTGAGAAAAGTGTGGATAAATTGCTTCCCTAAGCCAGTTACAACATGTGTCGTGGTTGGGAATCGAACCCGCGACCGCCTCACAAGTCCGACGCGCTAACCACTGAGCCACGCTGCTCCACATGTACAATCCATGAACAATGTATATGCACACTGATTTGTGATCAAGACTTAGTAAAGGCACACACGAACTTACGAACCTTGCACTCGGTGGCGTCAGTGCAACAGCTTGCAGTACAACCACAAGCCAACCCCACATAGGGCCACAATGAGCCTAATGGTCTTATTTTGGCCTGCCTGTCGTGTTTACGGAAAAGTTCCTTGCTTTAAAAAGTTAAATTCTTACTCTATTTTCTCTAAAGCTCGCTCTATCCCTCCCATGTTCGAGCCCGTTCTTGTCCCGTAAAACCCATACATAGGCAATAGACTTTATGTAGAGAAAAATGGGGATTCCTCAGAGGCTGTGGGGATGGTCACGCTGTAGCTGGTGCACCAAAAGTTGAGCATGTATACACTGATTATGTCTCTCAAGTCAATTTACCATGAGGGATCTGTCGACAGCGTAGGTCCTAAAGATTGCATCACTGTGCAATGTGTGCAGGCCTTGATTATTTTTAATTAGGCCGGTCATAGAACTTAAGATTTCCTAGTCATACTCTTTGTTTGAATCTCATGGATGGAAGCATAATGTTTGTCACAGGCATCATAGCTCCTTGAGCCTTTTAAGATCTATCTTTTTGTTAAGATAATTATACTTGCAGCATCTGCGTTATTATCATATACATGTACTAATCTATAATTTCACAATGTGACAGGTGTGTGCTTCTATAGGTTTGTGGTAAGCTAACGTGAACCGGCTTGAACTATTTCTTCCAAGGCGAGAGTATTGACCTCTCTTGTCTTCTTTTTCAGATCCTAGGTCCTGGTTTAACATTTAAATTTACAAATATTGTATGGATACAATGGTAATATGAATCATGTGGTAACACTTTTGATTAATCCTACTTGGTCCTCACCAACCTCGTGATTTTATAATAGAGCAAACAGATAATAGTGGTTTGAAACGTGTGATTGGCTTACTGTAAGCGTAGAAAAATTTGCATTTCTTTGCTTTTATTTTCTAATTCGGAGAGTACTTTAGCTTGGTCAAAACCCGGCTAGATCTATAGGCTACTGATTTAAAACACATAACAGATAAACTAAAAAGACACAAAAAATGGGCTATCAAGAGTGCCGCATACCTCAATGACGGCAGATAGATACGATGTTAGAGGATCGGCGCGACGGTTTATTTTTTTTACAATTACTACAATTACTGCTCAACACAGATCTGTCACTCGTTTCCTTTTGAAAAAAAGACTTTTTTTTAATCTTACTCTGGGTAAAGCGTGGCAGAGTGGTTAGCGCGTCGGACTCGAGATCTGAAGGTTGCGGGTTCGATTCCCTGCCATGCCATGACGTTGCAATTGCCTTGGGAAAGCAATTTACCCTAATTTTCCTCAGTCCACCCACCTGTAAAATGGGTACCCAGCTACAGGCAATTTTTGAATTAGTGATTTGCGCCTGCAACACCCTACATATGGGTTAAAAGTGGCCTTCAAATGTACTGATCTGCTGGGGCATTAGTGGCGCTGCTCTGTGGCGACACAGTTACGTTGAGTAACGAAGCCAAATTTCCCGACAGGGATAAATATAGTGTATAAAAAATAAATAAAGATTTCTTAACATCTCATACCACACAGGTTGCTTCGATACCTGATGAAGTTTTTGACTGGAAAGAATTAAATAATAAATCGACGTGACTCAATAATGTATTTGAAAAGTTCAAGAAAAAAAAAGAAACGTTGCATCTTCTATCTAACAGACAGCGAAGTCCAAGGCTGAACTAGCACTAATTCCACCAAACACATCAGATGCCCCAATAATCTCTGTTAAGCAGTCGATTAGGCTGTCATTCATATATCAATAACGCTTCCGACTAGTCTAGAGTGGTAATTCCGTCGAGTTTCTCCTGGTCGGGGTAACCATTTTGATGAAACTTACCGTAGCTTATCAAACCGTTTTGGCGAAACAGAGAAACATGAGGCAAACCCAGGGAGATTGGCAAAAAATTAATCGTCTGACTGATAAAACAATTATCTGCAGTTATTTAACTCTTGATAGCCGACTCACGGATAGATTGGACAATTCAAAACTAGTTGCTTCTTTTTGTAGTGTTAACGACAAACGGTTCTCAAACTTTGCTACTAATTCCCTGAAGCCTGATGCGCGTAACAGTGAAAATAATGTGGCATGAGGAAATGTCTCTTTTATAATAGCTTGTACACTACTCGAAGACAAAATGTTTTGCCCTCCCCCCCCCTTGTCCACCCATTCCAAAAATCTTGGTTTATGTAGGGGAAAAGGAAAAAGTCAACTGATGCCAAATCAGAAGAATGTTGAGGTTGGTTTCGGATTTCAAATACTTTTTTTTTTGCAGGCGCAAAGGTTTCTTCACCACCCTGGCTGTATGAACAGAGACGTTAATGTTATAGAAAAATCGAAACCTGGTCAGAAAGTTTGAAGTGACATTTTAGAGGGTCAAACATGGATATAACTGGGATAAGAAGATCAGAACAGGATGCGGTGGGTAGAGGTTGTTGACAGTCTATGCTCTACAGATGCAATAAGACGAGGGAGAGACAGAGAGAGAGAGAGAGAGAGAGAGAGAGAGAGAGAGAGAGAGAGAGTTTCCTAATCAGTCTCTTCCTTTGAATTAATTTTTAAAATAAGAGCCCGTTGAGGTTGTTTCCTTTTGTATCCATGATGCTGTGTAACAATTTACTTGCCTTTAATTAGGTTCTTGACTAGGGTAAAATTACTGTGGTAGAAGTAGTAAAGTACCTGTTCGCTACACCACAAAGGAGGGTTCGCTGCTGCCAAGGCTGCCAGCTTTCCATCCATTGACATACGGTGCTACAGATCTGCTCATTGTTGATGGCCCAAAAGCTGTGCTCACTTATTCCATCGCTGTTCCTAACAGGCGGTAGATTCCGCGCTCCTTCAAAGTTACCGTACCGCAAACCCTGTGCTGGGCGCACTGAGTTTGCTCTAGTAGCATTGATGGGCGCTATAGTCGATGGCATCTGTTTGAATAATTAGGTTTGATGCTTTAAAAAACGTAAAATTGAAGTACGTTATGGTGATTAATTGACTATGAATGATGGAGGAAAGTTTTATGAGATGAGGCAAAGCGGTTTGAGGTACAGTATTGAGCAAATGTAACTAACGGTGGTAAGTTGAGTGTGATAGTATAAAGAATTAACGAATAAACTAGATTGAAAGGCTTAATAATATAATAATTCTCATAAAACAACAACAACAACAACAACAACTATAATAATAATGATAATAATAATAATAATAAAAAAAATAATAATAATAGTAATAATAATAATAATGATAATAATAATAATGGTGTAATGATGACAACGGTTGTAAGTTAAATGCAGTGGCAGAAAGAATAAAGGAATAAACAAGATCGAGAAGCTTCTTAAAATATTAAAAATAACTCTCACAACAACAACAACGAAAAGGGTTACTACTACT
>BMAT01006538.1:111743-122421 GCA_019649035.1 Elysia marginata
TCCTTGTAAAGTCCAATACACGAAGATGAGCAGTGGACCAGCCGTCAAGGCATGGCCACTTTCATGAGCTGCTGCAATCGGTCAAGTCGCTCATCTATCTCGCTGATTTCAGCAGATCGATCAAAATACTCACTGTCTCCCTCCTCTCCTGCAGAGCACAAAATGAAATATTACCATTTACATAAATACATCAACTCACATAGACTAAAAAAAAAAACATGTTGATAAAATTGAACTCTGCTATTGAGTAGGCAATCTTTCATTTGTTATTGTTTTTAAATATTTTACGATGTTCCAATTCAATCTTTGAGTAAGCTTTTAAGCTCAATACATATACCTATTTCAAGAGAGCAGAGTACAACAAGAAATGTCATAGATGTTTTGCTAACGGACAACCTCTAGATCTATCCAAACAGACCACAGCTTTACTTTTATAACTGCATATAAGTATATCTGTTGGAAAGTCAGTGTCAATTTTCAAATTCTAAACTCATGGAGGCATGAAGTTCACATATATAAGTACATACAAGGCTTTTCACAAACCTAATTACTGGTATACCCGTTTTCTCCAAAGCCTCTTTATATAAAAATCATTATCTAATTTAACTGATTCCCTCAAAATCATGCAACTCATATTCCCTGATTAAAACAAGATTTCATTGAATGATTTTTGCAGGGTTAGACATTGATTGCTTGAGAAGACCTGACGACAAGACTTCTTTTCAAGTGAAAAAAACAAAAAAACAAACATGGAACCATTGAAAACGTTTAGCTTCTATGGTTGACTTACCACTATCCACATTTGGAACATTAAGTGTTTTCCCCTGTTTCTCGCTGTGGGTAAAATGTGGAAAGCTTGTAAGCCTGGTTTGCTATTAAGGGAAATTCCAAATGCATTTGCAGATATACTGAATATATTAAGATGACCTTATATAGTTAGAACCTTGTGGTTTGTTCTTTTTTTTGTTTGAAAACTTCAGGGGCTAGATTCTATTATATTAGAAGTAACATTGGGTAAATATGGTAAATGCAAGGAATAACCACAGAGAATTTACCGCCATGTGTTGCTGTTCAATTTAAAAAGATATTCAAAGACCGACTTTGGTTGAAAACTATCAGCTCTTTTTTTCTCTATTGAGCTTAAATTCGGCTATAAACTTTTATCAAAAACTAAAAAATACCATATACTCATCAAGAGTTTTTTACTAATGCTATCAATGTCAAAAAAACAAAACAACTTAAAACAGTATAAAATTCACATAAGGAAATCTACTAAGATTTCCAGATCCTACATTTGTTGGGAAAAAATATCAGTTTTGTTGGCTTAGTATCTTTTAAAATATAGAAACTTGAAATGGCGTTTTGATGGATTTGACCACAAACATGGAATTCAGTGCCAGATTCAGTGTGTAAGGATATTGAACCGATGCTTTGCCAGTTGGGGGACGATTGGACTTGACTGGTCTTGAAGCCTGAAGGAATATTAAAGAAAAATGACATACTTCCTTAATTTACAAAAAAAGCTTAAAACTGTGATTGTACTTTCATAGGAAGTATACGCTATGCTAATGCTAAGTATCTGTCACTGACTAATACAGCCGGTGTGACCTCTTTTTGCTTTTTAAGTGATGACGTGTCCATATGAACGATCGCTATATAGAGACCTATATTTTGATTAAAGTCTACGTTCCAGAGAGGATATTTGACTTTGCTATGGCATGCAAATTATGTGAAACATCCATTAGAAAGAGAAGTTTAAGTGAGTCATTACAAAAAAAAAACCATTAAAAACAAATGATATTTGAACAAATAGATCTTTAAATTTAAAAAAAATTGATGAATAATTCTTCTATGTACCTTCGAATGGAAAATTTGAAAATTTAAAAGAATACAAACTATATTTTATTTACTAAAATCACACACCTGAGCGGGACTGTTTTCAAGACTAGCAGCTTGTCTGCTCCTTACACTGCCTCCTGATCCATGCCTAATGAAGAAAAAAAGAGACAGAGAGATGGAATCACTTATGATTAAAAATCAGGCAGGGAAAATAAATAACAATGTAGTTGAATTGTAATGCTGAGGATGGGTGTATCAGCTCACCATGTACAATGCTCTTAAAAAGTTTGCTATTCAAATGGCTGTTGCCTGAAAAAAAGACACCTTTTAAACTTATGTTTGACCATTGATAAAACAAGTAAGTTACCTTTGGTTTAAATTTACCTCAATAAGCAAGAGGGGTAATTGATTGTTATGATTGTTGTGACTATTTAAAGCCATAATTAATATCACATGTATGATATACATTGGGCAATTGTAATTAGGTATTTCCTCTAATTCATTTTTTTTAAATGTTTTTTATATCTTTTAACTGTATGTGATTTTATTTTCCCCCTCAAAGTCATGTTGCTGAGTTTTGCCCCACGGCTCCAAAACACAACTTTTTAAAGATAACTCTGAACCCTAAAAGTTCACCTCATGGATTAATTTACTTTGAATATCTTAAAAATCAAACCAGAAAAAAAGTTGTGGTATCTCAAAAAAAATTTAAGACCATAAACCATAAATGAGACCTACCGTGTCCTGGAGATATAAGAGCCGTCAGAGCCATAGCCATCACTGGTGTTACCTTGACTACCTACTGAACGCAAAAAAACAAAAGAGAAAAAAAAAGATGAAACACTTGGTTGGCTAAGCAGGTTTAGACGAAGCCATCTGCTTCATTCCTGAGCTCCATGTTGCTTTTTATTACATTTGAAGAAAGACCTAGACCATTAGTTAACTGTTTCTCTTTGCTACGACTGACCACTGTAGCTCAAGTATAATATGCTCAATATTCTCCGAATTAAGAGCTTTACAGAATAGAAAAAAGATTTAATCGAATAGCTTTAACATATCTTCAGGACCTGTAGTGAAGCAGTATGTCACAATAAAATTTTAGAATCCCTCATTGTTGTATGAGAGTTTTCTTTACATTCCATCATTAACTTTGTTCACATAAATCTTATCGGTGGGTAAACATAAACAGTGGGATCCACTTTTTGCTGAAATTTCTTGGGCAGGTTTTAATATGTCTTATATAAGTTATCAGTTTTGCACCATCTACATGCCATTAAATATGTCTTAGGAAACTAGTCTAATGTGGTATGTTTCACATTAAGAATTTCATTTTTTGTGAACATAAAAATTCTCATGACATAATTAAAAATTTGTGGAAAGTTATTTAACCATTTCTTGAATCAGGATGTAGAGTGATGAAAAAAAAACTTGAAAAAGGCATTTACGCAAAGGAGGATTCCGGACTTCACACTCTGTTGCTCCAGTAACAAGACATACTCTGTTCCAAGTTTAGGCTACAGAAAACATACTAAAGCCAAAGAAGTAGCATAAAGTGACCCAAACTATATGACTGACATGATTTGTTTCCTAACACCTCCTACAAGTTCAATGTCAAAAACAAGAAAAACAGCTGAATATGAAACAGTCATAAATAGGGGTTTTTCCTCTTTCCCTCACAAATTTCATGGAGTTTTAAATCAAATATCTTTCCAAGAATTATGAAAACAAAATGTTACGCAATTTCTTCTTATTAATTCTAAAACGTCAATAAAAAATTCATCAAGAAAGGATCCTCTGAAAAGAAAAAAGAAAAATTACCACATCCAGCTTATTTATAGTGGTGGAAAGGCAATTGTGAACTTACAGGAATCATCCCGGAAAAGGCGACCACTGTAACCTGCAAAAGTAATGCAACTTGAATGAGCTAAGGATCATAGTAGTATTTCTGATTTCAAAACCTTTCAGTTTTTCTACAATTTGGAGACTTAATTTTGCAAGTTTTTGTTGGTAAAAAAAGTACAAAGCAAGGAAAGTAGTGAAATTAAAAAAAGAATGAAACTTTGCGTGTGTGTGTAAACAGTGAGAAAATGTGATGCAGATATTTAGAGTCATGAATGAGTTTATTGAAGTTTGAATTTCTTCTTGTAAACTAACTTTACAAAAAAAGGTTATACTTATGGTCACTTTTCTTCATTCTTTTGTTTATTTGAATTAAGGCTACTTTGTGGTTTTATCCATCTTTTCATGTCCTTAAATTAGCCATGATATAAACATTTATAAACAAGGTATAAAAAATTAATATTTAAAGTCTCGCCAGAATAAAATGTTTTGTGACCACTAAAACAGGCCAGATGTCAGAAATTATAATTTGAAAAAAAAATTTTAAGAAGAGTAAAAAAAAACAAGAATATATTTTTAAGAAACTACAATAAGTTCAAAGAATTTTAAACAATTGTGACTGGACATGGTAAAATAAGGCTTATGTCAAACTGGGTCAAACCCTGGAAATGGATGCTAAAAATAATAAATTACTTTAGAAAAGTCTACCTTGCCGGCTTATAAATCAAACATCTCAGGTTCTAGTGAAGTTAGAGTGATGATTTTTTTCTAATTTAAGGACAAATAAGAATCTTTCTGATTATACTATTAACTCCAAAGGTCCAAATTTTGACATAAGCCTGATTTCACCACGTTGGGTCACAGTTGTAAATGGAATATGTACAAAACATCAACACCCTGGAATTAAAAAAATTGCCACTCCAACTGGTTCACACCAGTCGAGGGTCAAATTACTATTTTAGTCTCTGTATTTTAATCACAAAGAAACCATTTTGACAGGAAGCTCAAAATTTGGGCACTATACGTCTTTCTATGCAAACACGAGCAACAGTTTCAAGGTCCTTTGAAAATTTAAACTGAGCTTCAAGGGGTGTATGGATTTCAAGGTTAAAACAGTTTACCTGAATGGCGACTTGAGTTGGGCGACTGTTTGGATCTTGAAGATAAACCAGACAAGTTGTGTCTTTGTTCTCGCTTTCTGGAAATAAACAGATTGAAATAGTTTAAACTAGAAAGCGTATTCAAAGGAAAAACTTTAAATAAAAAAAAATTTAGCATCTGTCTAGTACCCTTATCAAGAAGTACATTATGGTATTTACTTTATTCTTAATGGAGAAAATTAGTTGTTGACAGTGAAAGGGAAACACTCAGCACTGTTATGACACACTTGTTTCATCAAAGTCATAGATTTAACAATGAATAACAAGCAGAGACCTTATTTGCAACAAACTGAGCACTGTAAAATTGAAATTAACATTACGCAATTTAGTTTTATTTTGTTCTATCTACATTTTTTTTTAAATTTGCTCTATACCCCATTAAAGTTTCAGTTCACATATTAAAACTTAGACATTTAAAATGGAGGTATAGAGTTACAGCTAGGGCTAAGAGATTTTAACTGTTATCAAAGGAAAGATTTTTGCCCCTCTATCAGATAATATGATAAGTCCAAGTTACGCAAAAATGGTAGTTAGAAAAAGACAGCAATGAGTTCCTGATTAGTAGATCATCAAAACTATTTAAAGCTTTTATGGAAAGTACAAACTAATAGTTTGATAACCCAAATAATAAAAGGTTTGTATGCACTGCAAAATGCTACAATGCAATGTAGTTGTATGGCATTAAGGGTCTGCTTTAGACCAAAGGCTGTGCTGATTAAAGCACCATTTTGGTGTGACCGAAATGCAAATATTCAAACACAAAAGCCTTGAAAATGCAAGGGAAGGCATGAGTAAACTAAATAAGCGTTGTCAAAGTTTATTGTACTCAAAAAATAGTAAACCACAATCAAATCAATTTTAATTTAAAACTTGGGCTGCTTTCACTTGTCAAAAGATTACTAAATAATGTGCATATGGCTAGCCAGCTTAAAGCCAAAGTCAGTCAACCAAGACCACTTTAACCGACATAATTGACAGAGGAAGAATTTATTGGCCGCCTCAACTGATCAAATTCTATATTTTATTAAATCTTGTGGGACGGAAATTGTGCCTTTTGTATACAATATCGCCTTAGGTAGTTTTAGTTTAACCTCACTCTTAGTTTCATTTGAAAAAGAGTTAGAAAATATCGCTCATATCCACTTTTTATATAGGGAGAAGTTTGGGTTGGTACCTTTGTTACACTTTGTAATGGACATTAGCCTTACTTTTTCAGTGTATTCTCTTTCAATCTTCTCTCTTTCTCTTTGACATAGGCAGTGGGATTGAATCTTCTTGCTGTTGAAACAGAAAAGATAGGGACTTATAACAGGAAAAGTAAATGAAGTTTGTTAATATGTCATGAAAGGATATATCATAATATTTTCATTTTCATGAAAGAGAACTATATAGTTTATATATACTATGCAACTTTATCACAAAAATGATTTTTAAAAAACATCAGCAACTACAACAAACTAAACATTGCTCAACCTGGCTATGGAAATTCTTGCCCAAGAAATGATATTTGTATTTCTCAAACATTGTCTTTGTAGCTTTTTAAACTTGGTCTGTTCTATGTTGTTTAATTTCTTTTAATCGGTGATCTGACCTTTATAGTGAGAACTGATATACCTGTAATTTGTCTGAAACATTCAAATATCAAAATGCTGAGCTTTAAGTTGGGGGTTTTTTTTTAAATACCTTTAAATATAACTTGTTTTCAAATGTGGTTTGAGTTAATATCTCAGGCTACTGAACTTGTACCACAAGAAATGAAACATAGTCAAAGTCTTCATTAGTATTGCCACTGCGCTGTGCTAGCAAAAAGACATATCTCCTTTTTATAAGTTAATTATTGAAATTAAACGTGCATGATATATGTAATTTACTGGGATATGCCATTTTCTTTTTTGCACTTGAGAAAAGATAGTTCTGCACATTTTAATCTTTTTCTACTGTAAAGATATGGGATTGGCATAACTCCGTTTTGCTAGTGCAGTGACGGTATACTGTAACGGCAGCTAACCTGCTGGGGATGGTGTGCGACTTCTGTTGCTACGGCCAGAGAGATGGCCTCCTCTGTTTTCTGAACTGTTGTTACGATCAAAACTATTTGACCTTCCCCGTTGATTGCTGTTGAAGGAGCCCCGTAGTGAGATCTGCTCAGATGAATTGGACCTGTGAAAACCATTAGGCCTTTCCCTCGAAGATGAGCGTCTCTCAGCTGAGCCCAACCGAGAAGTGGCGCGTTCATTGGATAATGATCTATAGCGGGAGGCAGAAGTGTTTCTGGTCGCAATTGTTCTCTCCCCTGAGCCAGCTCGGTCCTTACTGTTAGTCCTGGTTGTAGATCGACCTCTGCAATAATAATAATAATATTAATAATGAAGTAATTTTCTAGATTTTCAAGTGCGGAAAACCCTAACATGGCCATAAAGGTATCCTTTAATGCAGGTAGATAGAATACTTTTACCCAGGTTAACCTACCAAGCGTTAGCTGGCCAATTTAATTGGCATGTAATCAGGAAATGGTAGTTATGAGCCAAAAATTACTAAATGACACTTCTACGGTCAAATTTAATTTTTGTTCCTACGGTCTCTGCCAATTTACAAGCAGACTTTGTTAAAACCTCTCACTCTACCATTATAATAAACACTTATTTGGTGTAACTCATACCTTTTGTACATAGCTAGCTCATTAGTCAAACTCTTCAGTCTAACACGCAGGTTCCGCTCTGAGGCTCTCAGCTCTTCTACCTGGAAGAAAAATTTGACACAAAAAAATTTATGGGTGTTCAACAAAAACATCTTATTATGACTTATAGTATTCGGTGACAAATTTTTTTCCTTAAAAAAAAAAGAACATACACAGCAGGAAATTACACAGAGGATCAAGGACCACTCGTCAGAAATGTTGAAAACAAAAGAAAAATGTATCTTTGCCTTTGACACCAGGGATGCAAGGACTAATTTGAAGATTTTCCAACAAGCGCCAAAATAAAAATTTTTCTTTCCAAGGCTGTTTCTCTAAATCTACTTAAACTTGATTAAAAGTTTTTTCTTCTGATTGGTGAGAAAACAAAAATAGAGTATTAAGAAAAATATCATAAGCATTTCTATGATCTTACCTGAGGAAAAAGAAAAGTTTCAAGTTGCACATATTTTCTTTTAAACTTTATTTTTCTTAATTCTTAACAAATACAAAATATAAATTATTAAAGCCTATGTTTGAACATTCAGATGGAATAATGCAAATTGTGAACCTTTCAACATCGAAAAAGGAGTGCGTCAAGGCTGTATATTGTCCCCACATCTCTTCAACTTGTACACAGAACAAATCATGGGTATCAACATAGGCGGCAGAGACATAACAAACCTCAGATATGCAGACGACACAGCACTCTTATCAGACAACCTCACCAGCATGAAAAGGATATTACACAGAGTCAACAATGCAGGTCAGCAAGCTGGACTCCAACTGAATGCCAAAAAAACAAAGGTTATGCATATACCAGCAAAGAGTCTAGTAATGTAGAACCAGATATAAAGATAGACAGAACAAGCCTGGAAAATGTAGATAACTTTAAATATCTTGGCTCAATCAAAACATCAGATGGCACATGCACCAAAGATATTAATACAAGAATTGCAATGGCAAAGCAAGGAATGGTCAGCCTCAATAACATCTGGAAAGACAAATCAATCCCAAAACCTCTCAAATTTAAACTACTGAAAACATTGGTTTGGCCAAGAATGCTCTACGGTTGTGAAATGTGGACAATGAGGAAAGCGGATGAATTAAAGATAGAGGCAGCTGAAATGTGGTTTTTCAGAAGATTACTAAGAGTGAGCTGGAAAGACAGAAGAACAAATGGAAATGTGTTAGCAGAAATGGGGACTGGAAGGACACTACTATCACTAGTAAAAGAAAGAAGGCTTAAGTACATTGGACATGCAGAAAGAAATACAAAAACCGATTTAATGAAGACCATCTTCGAAGGAAAAACAGAAGCAAAAAGAGGAAGAGGCAGGCCATCATTATCCTATGTTGACCAAGTCAGTAAAGCAACAGGGCTGAAGTTACAGAGCATATCGCAGAAAAGTCAGGACAGAGTTATATGGAGAGGGATTGTGAAGTCTTCTTGTGCAGCAGCAAACATCAATCCTGATGATGCCGCAAGGTAACAAGGTAGGTAATGTTTGAACAACAACAAAAAAGCCCATTAACAAAATAAAAAAGAACCTAGAAAAGCATACCAAATACTGTTTATCTATATGCGTAAATCTTGGATGCCATTAGACAATTAAATCAATACCTAATAACTGTTTGCAAAAAGCCATGAGCTGGAAGGGAATATTCAAGATAATTTAATACTGTCTAGCAATTCCTTTAAAGGCATATAACACGTTACCTCCTCCAGTAAGTCACGGTACTCTTGGCTGCGTTTGCTGGTGTTGCGCTGGTAACGTGTCTTCTCCCTCATCAACTGCTCTTCTAGGTTACGCACCACTGCCTTCAGTGCCCGGATATCTTTAACAGCATTGCCTCCAGTACTGAGACGCACCTCTCGCCGAAAGGCTGCAAACTCTTGCTCCAGCTCTGTCTTCTCTCGCTCCAGTCTACGATAGCTGAATAAAGTAAAATATAAAAATAAACAAAAATTTGGAACATAAGTTTTCCATTCATATTTTAAAAACTTTATATCATGAGAAAACTATATCCATCTCGTGTAAGTCAGCACAAGAACCAAATCTGCAAATGGCTTTCATTTTTTACTACCAACGATGCACTGAACTTATTTGTCTTGCGTCCAGGGCAAATAGTCGGAAATCCGAACATATTTTCTTGAGAAAATAATTTAAAGGTCTTCTTTAATCCTTCTTTTCCGCTACATTTTATATTTGTCAAAGTTTTTATAGCTTTCCAGAAAATATTGAAAGCTTTATGAAATTTTTTACCCTCGGAAGCTTAAAAATGTTTTGATCAAAACAGAACTGCCTTCAAAAAAAAAAAAATTAGACATTCGACTCATTCACCCTAGACACAAGACTTCTTTTTTCAAATAAATGTACTTAAAGGTGATTTCACACATTACATAAAATGTATATTTGTGTAGAGGTCCAGAAAAATGAGTCTACATGTGGAATGTTGTAATATGGAGCACGTCAAGGCCTATAAAAGCTCTCTAAGATGGTGAAAAAATTATTTGAATATCTTAATGAAGTTCTGAGGTACTGCACTTGAAAGACAAGAAATCCAATGCCAAATTTTCAAAAAGTGGAGAAAATTAGAGTTAAAGTTTTCATATTGTAGAAGCCAAAACAGCATTACCGTGTAGTAAAACACATGAATAATTTTGTTTTGATTTTCTCATAAGAGGATATAATGGATATTATTATAAACTTTCAAATTATGCAAAAACAATTTTGACTAAAAATTTTACCAAGCCCTTATAAATGCCCATTTTCTTAAATTGACCAACACCGTAAGTAGTGAC
This sequence comes from Elysia marginata, assembly GCA_019649035.1. Classification (NCBI taxonomy): domain Eukaryota; kingdom Metazoa; phylum Mollusca; class Gastropoda; family Plakobranchidae; genus Elysia; species Elysia marginata. The sequence continues at coordinate 122,062 of BMAT01006538.1, forward strand.
ATTTTTTTTGCAGTTTTTACCCATCTTTCTACTGGAAATCTCAGGATTGACAATTTATGACTATGTTTGGTCAATTTGATAAAAAAACAACAGCCTCCCATTTGATCAAACAACAACAGCCTCCCATACCATCGCACATACTCTTACCATATCTCATAAAAGGCTTTGAAACTATGAATCTTTATTAAGACATGTATGCCTCACTTTCCAGGAAAAAAAATTACATGCCTTTGAAATTGGAATGGAACAAGATAACCATAAGCTGACAACAAATCTTTTGGAGATGGTACTTAAGTATTGAAATAAACCAAGGTATAAATAAAGAGCGTTTTTATTTAGCGCTTATCCACTAATGTGCTC
>BMAT01006538.1:133318-146961 GCA_019649035.1 Elysia marginata
AGAAGAAGAAGAAGAAGAAGAAGAAAACGAAGACACCAATGGCAAAGAAGGAGACAAAGAAGACAAAGACAATAGGAGAAGAACAAGAGGAAGATATAATTGACAGAAATATAAATCATATCGGGGGAACAGAATGGAGGAAGATAATAGGAATAAACTGAAGATATAAATAATACGAAATGATAACCGGTACGAAAACTAAAATTAAATTAAGGTAACAACACCAGCAATGAAAATATTACTGTAAAATTTGAGTAACAAATGTAATAGACAGTTCTAAGGCAGTGTACACAAACGGCTAAATGTAACTATCAAGCAGTGTTATATGACCCATGCAAGGGGACTCTGACACCTAAGGTTAGCCAATATACTCATGAAGTTTGAAATTTCTTTTATAACTATTGACTCCTGTCTCTATAAGTTTATCCCAACTTGAAAGGCAGAGTGGTAGAAGAAGATGGTTTTGCAAAATTTACTCTCTTCATAACAAATTTTTAATAAAAATAATAATTAACAGGATAAGAACAATCACAATTTAAAATAGTAAAAAAAATACTAACAAAAAAAACAAACAAACAAAAAATCAAAAGATAAATCTAAAACTATTTATCCCCAAGTCAAGCTTTTCAAAATGAAATTTATCTGCTTGATGGTGGCTTTTGGATATATGATAAGAAAAAAATTTAAGTCTAAAAATAGAGAAACTTGAAACTTCCTATCTTCATAACAATTCCAGAAGTTTCATAATTCACTTTAAAAATCTTAGCATCTGATTTTGACTTTCCTCAGAGTATGGCATGGCAGTTAAAATCTCTGTTGTTAAAGCCTACATTACTATTAAAGGAACACATGCTAAGGGGACACATCAGTTATAAAAGGATCTTTGTTAAATAAAAAAAGGCACGTCTAGTCCTTGCTATGTATAAAGATTTTTATATCAAAGGCAACAATTCAGCGAGGTCATAGGCTGCCTGTTTACTTTTTCCCACTCTATGCAAAGAGGGCAAATCTGTATCAATAACTTTTAGGTAAAAGAAATAATAAAAATAGCTTTAAAAAAAAAAAGAAAGAAATACGAATATGGTAATAGCTTTTTCATGTTGTGATAGAGTTAATAAATTTGTTCTGTGGAAACAATATGTAACAGTGATCCAACGTGGTTCAACAAAACATTCGAATTGATAAAAGAGCAAGGAAGAAATAAATAACAAATAGATTGCATGTACAAAAAGCATTCTGAGATATTTGCCACATTGTTTAGAACCAAAATAAAATCCAAACTTAAAAAGTACAGCTCTTAATTCATAATAATAGTTATCACAATTCCAAAAAAAAAAAAAAGTAAAGAGAAATTCTTAAGCAGAGAAATGAAAAATATATAGAATAATTTTCACAGAAATGTCTGACTTACAGCTACAGCAAAATTCTCCAAGAAATAGTCCTAAATGAAAATGGCAAGAAAATTTTCATTCACTTAATAGTTTTTAACTTCCGAACAAAACCTGTCCTGTTTTCAGACACTTCTATTGGACATATCCTAAAAACACCGATACTAAGAAAAATTTTTTTACAAGTATGTACACTTAAGTATTTTCTAGACCTAAACATGTTAAAAAGGATACTTCCTACGGAATTTATTCATAAAAAAAAATATGGTAATTTAGGACCACATGTTCTAGCATTTTTCAGAGATAATTTCTGGTACAGTCAAGTCAAAATTGATTTCATTACAGTTAAGAATTACCCTTGTCTATAATGGTAACATAAAAGCTGGATCTGAAGTGATTGCACAGGTTAGGACGTCAGAGTAAAATTATACGCAAAAAAGCATTGGCAGCTCTCATAGCATTTGCTAACACTCTATTTCAGAAAACTAAAATTGTCCTATAAGTCACTGTGTCAGACCGGTACATGCAGGACTGTTTTCTTCATATTTTATATCCTGATTTATTTCTGTCTAAACAAAACTGAGTTGTCACAACAGTATTGTCAAATACCTTGATATGAATCTTGATATCAAACTAAGGCTGTTTTTTTTTTTTTCAAAATGAAAAGCTGAAAATCCAGAAAATGAAAAAGTCAAAGGTGGAACAAACACTGGATTTTTAAGCAGACATTAATCCAATATAAAAAATTGCATAGATGCGATTTGATTTTAAGTTTTTTTACTATCTTTCTCTCTTTAATTTAAACTAATTGATTTATTATCTTTTATTTATGTAAATTTATTTATTACATACTACATTAATTGTATAGTGATTATAATCTGCATAAATTATCTTGATCACTGGAAGAACACAGAAAACATATATTATTGTACTTGAATATTGCAGGTCAAATAGGTTTCATTTTTTTTTTCAAAATAGTTTTTAGCGAAACGGTGATAATTACATCAGTTAAAGATAGAAAAGAATACATGAGCAACATTAAAAATTGACAATGAAAAGTGACAGAAGTACAAGAGGATAACTTTTATATGAGTCTAGAAACAGCCAATAACCAAGAGAATACTCAAGCCACATTGTGAAGTAAACAGTGTGCTAAAGGTAATATAACACATGCCACACTACATGGTGGGGTTTTTTTTATAGACAATATAATACATGCTTAGTCTTGATGGATGCTGCCATTACACAAGGCAACAACACCCTGGCAAAAAGTTTTTGACAATTTGTGCTCTTAATGCAAAAGGTGTTGGTTCCGTTTTGATATTTTTCTTCTTCTTTTTCTTTTTTTTTTTTTTGACAATTTCTAATAAATAAATTAACTTGCCTTTTTTTTTGTTTCATTTTATATATTTTCTTTTATTCTTCTTTGCAAATTTTGATTCAAAGACTAAGCATTAAAAATTTGATAGGGACCAAATTCCTAATGTTATCCCTTATTAAAAAATTCAACTTATGGGGCTTCTCTTTATTCTGCACACCTTGAATTAAGAAACAGTGGGATCATCTTGAACTTCCTCATGCCCCATTTAAATACTGAACTTTTTTTTATCTCACCCTTCACTGCTGAGACCTAAACTCAGCTTTCCTTTATTGGCCTAGAACTGCTTCACTCCACCCTCAAAAAAATACACTTGGAGTTATTCACCCTGAAGATAGCCATGCATACTCCCAATCTAGATCTTCATCAGTTAAAGAAAACGGAAGATGTAATAAAGCAGTTCTTAGGCAACACAACGTCACAATACAATATTTGCAGAGGGTACAATGAAAGCTTCAGGCACCTTACACAAGCCTCACATGGCCCTACTGTCTTATTCACACCGCTTAACAAGCAGGGCTATAATCTAGGGCTTTGATTGTGGGCAAGCCTTAAGCCTAGCTGCTAACCTACCCTTTTTAGGGTTTCTATCTATATAAAAGGCTAGCAGCTATGCTTAAAGGTTTGCCAACCATCAATGCCCTTCACAAATCCTTACCCAGGCAGCACTGCAATCCAAGAAGAAACAGACAAAACTTTTTACTCTACAGGAGAAAATAACTTTGGACTTTACACCTCACAGCAACATTTGTTAGTCAGTTGAACAGAAATTACAGTGCAATTCAACTATATAGTATATTGAAAAGCATGCTGCATTTTGATTGAAGACACAGATTTTATCATAGAGGTATAACTTACTTAATATCTTTGCTGATTTCTTTTCTCAGTTTGACAGCTCTAACATTCAAAATGCAGTAATGCCAAGCTTTTACAGAAAAAAAGCAAGCACATGTTTAGCTAGAATTTATAAATAGTGTGTTTATGCCATTCAAGACTAGCTTTTGAACTCAATTTCATGACTTGGGACTTTTACATGGAAGTTAGTTGCTGGGTACATTTATTTTACTCTATTTCATATACCCTATTAGTATTCTTCCTATAGCTGAGTTGCACTGTATTTCATACCCACCTTGCTCATTTAAAGATCAACTGTCTTCAAACATATTTAAAAAAGAGACTAACAAAAATTATATACCATTCACATAGAACATACATTTGAAAAATCATCGAGGCATTTAAAACATTTATGCCATTTTAAAGTTTTCAGCAATATGAACACAATAACGTGGAGCTGTTGCAACAGTCATAACCAGTATTTCAAAACCATGAATTCAATTTGTTCAGCAGATCTCTCTCCCAAACAATTGTGAGTCAGACTAAAGCAATGTAAATACAACAGGCAGTCATTAGGAAATGGAAAACTATGATATGCCCAAATGCTGATTTAGATCATTGGCGAGAAAAATTCACATCTTGTGTTTCTCCATAAAAACAAGACAACAAATGCTCATATTGAATGGCTTTAATTAACCTTCTGCCCCTCGTGATATGTGCTTAAGACTATCTTGGTTCACTCGACATAAACTTTAAAATCCACAACTCCTCATACAGACCTTTTTTGCAAATGATACCAGATTTGACATTACCTTCCTTTGTCAATCAAACTATAATACAGCTCTCCATAGTTCTCTTTTTTTTTTCCAAAGACAAGTTTTTCTAGCAAGATCATATCAATCATGATAATCTATTATTTTTCAGAACCATCAAGCTTTGTTGCTAGGAAGGACAACATGCATAAGTACTCCGCTTTTGAGTGATTCGACTGAATGTACTGTTGGCTACCTTTACTTTCAAACCACCATACCTTTCCTGTTTACACATAAATATCAGCTGTAAAAAAATATGCACAGTTCTATTCCACTTGCAGACCTACAGCAAAACAACAAATATCAGACATGCTGAGCATGGCGGGCTTGAAAGCAGAACAATGAGACCATAAGCTCCATTTCTGTGACTATCACATAAGCTAGATTGGCTTGCATATCCTGGGACGATTAAAATAGATCTTAATCTATATAAAACCCAATTATTGAGCTCTCACCAAACACAAACCCTAGCTTGACTTCTTCCCAGAACTCAGCTTTAACAAAGGCAACAGCTCCACTATCTTTATACACACACCACAAATGCAGTACAGGCTGATTTGTTTATTCTCTGCCTTTTTTTTTGCTCACACTACATACAAGTTGTACATCAATCTGCTATGTGCAAGGGCTGCAAAAGTTGACACAATCACAAAGCCCACAGACCTGTGAGTGCCTAACAACTTTAGACCGAGGCTAACATTGCAGGAGCTTAGCCGTCCTCCAATATTTGATAGCTTTCTTAAAGCCATAACTGGCACAGAAGCCAATCTTACGCTCAAACAGCAGGTGGGCCATTCACGTAGTTCAGCTCTGGTGTGACGGTCAGCGTGAAGCTGGCCAGCTTGTCCAGGATTTCTGGGTCTAGAGCATAGGCCAGGCCAGCCACCAGGACTAGTGCAACCACCTGCACTGGCAAAGATCGCAACACTACAGCACAGCTACGACTCAGCCCTGTTTTGCTGGGGGAAGGTGGGCTCTTTGCAGCTGAAGCTTCATTGACACTGAAAGCAAAAAAAAAAGGCACATGATGAAACTGTACAAAAACTACAATGGAAAACTTTGAAGTAAGCTCCTACAGAATTTTTTCCCCATAGGATTGGCTGATAAGAAATTAAAGATAAGAAGATTGTTCTCAGTTCATGACCAAACTCCTACCCCATGCTTCAAATTCAGACAAGTCAAAAAGGTCTTCAAAAGGACTGAAACATTTTCCATCCCAAAGACATTTAAAACTGTGAACTGGGGAATAAGTCTCACAGTAAAGATTTTTTTTAAATTACACAAAAAATATCCATGTCTTATGACTTAAACAATCTAGAATGATAGACTTTGTAATTGGTTCACTATGTTATGCTAAATTTCAAAAGTCTGCACATGCTTTCATGCAATGACTTATATATAAACGGTTTAGGGCAAAACGCGACAAACACCATTTTTTTACCTTGTAGTAAATTTTCGTTTAAATTGCTACTGAAGTGGGTACTTTCATGTTTTGAAAGTTGCCTTTGTTAATATAATAGGAACAGTTTTGATTAACTTAACAAAATCATTCTTTTGCCTGATGAATAAAATAGGAATGGAAAAAAATTACACATCTTTTTGCAAAGAATTTTAACCGATATGTTTTATATAGCCCTGAAACTCTCTTCTCTCACAGACTCCCAAGCTCTAAGACTATGGTCAACTCACCCCAGGTCTGGGCTGGACTGATTGAAAGCTTCATGCAAGGCAGCAGCTGATACAGCCAGTTTACCAAAGTCGGAATCTTTGTCAAGTCCATCTAATCCATCCAGTGGTTGGAGGGGAAGATCCTGGTCATCTTCTAAGTCACGGTACATCTGGAGATTCGAGAGAAAAAAAAATTGTACTTAATCATTGTCACATGGTTGTAATGTTGTATTTTTGTTGCATTCCCTTCTTGGCATAGAAAGAAGTATCGAACAGTAATTTACTCTTTTGTGCCTTGACCTTTTTCATAGATACTGACACCATATAAAACTAGTCATCTGGGTTCATGTATTCAAAGTTTCACTCTGCCTGAAAAATTATTTAAATTTAAATGTATTAATGTCATAAAGCCACTATTGCCAATAAATCATTTCTCTTATGCCATATAAAAATATGAAGTTGATGTTTTTCAATTAAGAAAAAAATATTTTGAAAAAAGTAACAACAGTAACATAGTTTCCTATTAAACCTTAAAATCTCTACCAACATTAAACTGAGATACAGTGAAGTCTGATTAGAATAAACATTGTTTTAGATAAACCTTAGTTGCAAATAAACTATATTTTTGGTGCCTTTCAATTATTTATCACTTTAAAATCTTGGTTTTACTTCACTTGCAAACTGAGCGAATGAGCTCGGGCCAAGTCCCATGAGCTATGCAAACAAACCACTTAAGCAACAAGGATAAGTCAAGCATATTTTGTTATAAGGAGTAACTGCGTTGAGCTTTTGGCTCATGGCAACAACGAGAGAAGCCTTAGTATTTTACAGGCTTTGAAACAAATTTTAAAATACGCCTGCCTAAATCTAGACATTAAGTCTATATTTCACTTGTACCCCTACTTTGAATTAGGTTTTGAAAAGATTATTTTATTAACTATGTCTTTGACTTCAAGTGAGAAAAACTTGGATTCAAAAGTTTAGTCAAACCTGAAGCAGGCTCTGTAAAATGTCATCTTTATTGCGTCAAGAAGTTCTTGTAAGAGAAAAAAAAGTCCACTGTTGGTTTGAATAAGATTTTGACAACGAAATGAACAGCATTTTTAGATGTTATTTTAGTTACGAAATGTTCCTGCCTAGTCTAATGAACACAGAACAAACAAACAGCAACCCGTTTAAAAGCTTTTGTACCTGAGCCTACAAATATCTCGTCGCCAAACTCCCTAGCATAGATTTTAATATTGGACATAGATTAACAGCCTGACAAAGTTTAGAGTCATACAAATAGAATTTTTTTTGTTTCACAGTGCTATTGCTCTGACCTGTTTGCATCGCTGTGACACTACCAGGAGTTGGTTGCGTAGGTCTGCAAGGGACGCCAGCAGGACTTGTTGAGCCTCTGCATCAGAACTCTGGGTGAGTTGAGCTCGCATGGCTCCTAACACAGCCAGTTTGGACTCGTACACAGACAGACTGGCTTGAAGGACCTGTGGAGCAATGGGATAGATTAAAACTGAATATCTCTAATCATCAAAAAGTTTTTACATTGATTAAAAATCTTGTATTACATTGAAAAAACCTTCAAAGAGGCAATGTTACAAAGAATAATTTGGTAACCGGGGGTCTTTGGGGAGCTGTGGTTTAAACAAAAGCTAACAATACTGCCAAACCCAAGGCAAAGAGATGCGGCTGGTAAAATTATATTAAAAAATTTTGCCTTGTTTTAATTTACAATTCTCAACTTTGCATCTATCAGTATCTTATGCCAAAGCCAGATCAGCATATTTCCACTATAAAGAATGTTTTTGACTTGTCGAACTGACTTAATTTAAAAAATATAACACTATGTGACGAAAATTTAAAAGAATTTAAAAAAAATCATAAAAAGTGTAGAATAGTACAAATAGAGGTAATAATATAGGTTCATTGCATGTAAGCCAACAACCTGTACACAGAGATGCAAGGGCCTTATGCAAAAAGAGCAGACACTTTTGATCCTCTAAAATATGCTCCACCTGGCACTGATAACCAACAGATGCTCCCATGGAATCATTGGCTATAAAAATAAGGTAGCTAAAATTCTGCGAAGTTGTTCAACCCAAAAGAAACTCTGATTTTCTTTAAATCTTAAGTTTAAATGTATTTCTTTGTTAGTTTAATTGCATTTTTAAAAATTTCCTGCTTTTTTTTACCCCCCAAAAACCCTGCTAAAAATAGGAAAATTCCAGCAAAACTCAGAAAAAATTGTATCCCTGTGAACGGTCTAGGCGTCATATTCATCATTTTTTGGAGGCTAAGGACACTTCCTCGTACACTGAAGTGATCTTAGAAGTTTTAAAAACACTAAAGCATTGTCTCACCTCCAGCTCAGTAAGCACATCTTTCTTGGTGAGGGTAAGCCCAGATTCTCGGTGCCAAAGCAGCTGGTGCAGACGGTCACGGTCAGTGGTCAGAAGGTTGTCAAGCTCTTGCTGACCATCCAAATACTCCAGCCACAGGCCCCGCTGGCTTTCCAGACGTGACACGTGCTCCTTTGCCCTAAGGATGGTGCAGAGAAGAGGTAAAATTACAACAGAAGTTACTTTGTGTAGCTCATGCCAGACCCACAAAGATAAAAAAAAAAACAAGGAAAAGCATCTAACTCTTAATTGCAAAGCTTATACTTGTAAATGCACCTAATGACAGCAGTGGACACATTTTTATAAATATAGTATATAATAACACAATGGCAACAAAGACGACACAATTAGGTGTAGTTTATAAAATTGCTTAACTCAGATATATGCCATTTTGACATGTGCATATCACTGTTACTTACTTGTTGAACTTGGAAGATGTACTGTTTTGAGGACACTTACTTGTTGAACATGGAAGATATACTGTTTTGGGGACACTTACTTGTTGAACATGGAAGATATACTGTTTGGGGACGCTTACTTGTTGAACTTGGAAGATGTACTGTTTTGGGGACACTTGTTGAACTTGGAAGATATACTGTTTTGGGGACACTTACTTGAACATGGAAGATATACTGTTTTGGGGACACTTACTTGTTGAACATGAAAGATATACTGTTTTGGGGACACTTACCTGTTGAACATGGAAGATATACTGTTTTGAAGACACTTACTTGTTGAACATGGAAGATATACTGTTTTGGGGTCACTTACTTGTTGAACATGGAAGATGTGCTTTTCTGCACGGTAGCCAGCTCTTTGAGATATTTTTCCACACAGATGGTAGGGTGTAAGCTAGAGAAGTCGGTTAATTGCTGCCTCAGTTCCTCTATCTGCTGACCTTGCTTCTCTAGAGTCTCTCCATTTTCCTGATGAGAGTACAAATTTTTACTCTATTTAGATACAACACTTGCATGGCACACAATCACCACATTCATGCGTTGCTCAGTGCAATTAACATTTACATAATTAGTTCATACATACAATATGTAAACTTGAAATGTTAAGTTTTAAGTACATAAATTTTACCTTCTTAAATGGCGACAAGTCAAAACCTGAGGCCATTCATTCAACAGAAACTGAATTACTGATCATATAAACTTCTATCTCCACCTTTGTGGCTACAATATATAAAAAATAAAAGTATAAACTAAGTATAGATTTGCTCTTCTGTAGCAGTTGAGGGAGGTGGAATTGGCCCGGGGGAAATCACCCAAGGGGTGAATTTACCAAGTACCACATGATATCATTTCTGAACTATCATGTACATTTGTTACACTAGCCCAAAAGTTGATTTTTAAGACATTTTAGGACAGAGGGTAGCTCTTGATCAGAGATTGGTAGTTAGGGACAGTGGGAAAACTGCTGCCTTGCACTACTATAGAAAAAAGCAACAGCATCAGGGAGGAGTATTTTACCCTCTATTTTGAGGGCCTGCATTACAAAAAAAAACCTGCTGTTTTACATCTACTTGCACAGGTCAGAACCTACCTTGAGCCTTGCGATTGTATCATGAAGGTCATCAGCTGAACTAAACTTGTCAAAGGACAACAACTCTCTTGTCTCCTCGACACAGGCTTTCATGGCGATAACCTTGTCGCGGATACCACTGAGAGCTGTGGTCTGGCTGTGCCGCTCAGAGGCCAGGGCATAGACTTTCTCCCACTGGTACATCAGATCTGGGGCAGAAAACACAAACACTAGAGTTGAGAAATCATGTGTATAGTAAAGCTCAGTTCAGGTATTTCAAACTACTTTGGAACAAACTTAACATAACTTCAAATTATTCAAAAGTGAATCATCAGTAAACACTACAAAAGAAAATTAAATCTGAATACACTTCAAATTCAGCAAACAATTCAAATTACCTAGGTTCATATTATGTGCATTTGAGTGCACATGTTTGTGTCACCCGGAGCTCAGAGGCTGGTAGATTTCCTAACATTACAAGACAATGAATATATTATATTTGAAAAATAATTCTGTTTCCATCTGAAAAAATTTAAAAGAAATTTTTTTTTGTGTGTTGGTCTTTAAACTACATAAAGGCACAATCTGAAGAAGTATTGTGCACAGCCAAGAGATGTTTGAAAATGTGAAGTCTGAAGAAAGAGAAGTAAGGCAATTCCAAATAACAATCATTAATTTTTAGTACTGTAGAGGCACTAACGATTCAATACATTTTGTTGTTATAAATTGTTAAAAGAGAGTAAAGAACTTCACCGACCCAATAAAGAAATATTTACACTACAATTAAGACTATTGAAATTATTTACTAGATACTCCAAGGACAAAAAATAATCATGCTTATGAAATCTAATACCTTTGACTCTTTTGACATCCTCTGGTGTGATATCCTCAGAGTTGAGGTGTTGGCAAATAGACTCCAGGCATCGCATGTTTGTCTCATAGGTAACAAGAATTTCACTCTGGAAAGGAGAGGAGGAGCAAATAAGAAAGTTTGTTAAATCTGTAATACCTACTTCAAACAATGAAAATATAATTTGGCAAAAAGATATATGAAAGAAAGATCCTCACAAACTGATGAAAGTTGGTAGAACAAGCTAACATAGAACCCATTGCTTTGTGAAGTTAGAACACTTAAATTTCACCACATAGTTATTGCAGCTCACGCGCACTTCATAATAGGAAAAAAAAGTTAATTATTTCCGAGCTGTCTTTCCTTAACCTCTGCAATAAGAGCAAGCAGGAAGAATTTTTTCACAGAATGGCACTGGCTTGAGAACTGTTCACAACTCTGTTGCAATGACTAAACTCATTGACTGCAACTCCCTCTTTGGGAGTCCTTTTTTCTCCCCGGTGTGAGCATTACAATAAAAAATAACTAATGTAAGTTATACATATTATATATATAACTCAAAAAGTATGCAGGAAAACTAAGAATGAAAGCACATATCTTAAAGTACTTATGCCAAATCTGTACCTACGGTTGATTATAAATGAAAAACATAAAGTAAAAATCCCTCGGGATTTCATAATAATTTTACGACCAGCCTATATCTCTACACTTTTTAAAACGTGTATCCTGGGGAAAAAATGCAAGTAAAGTTTAGAGGTCAAACTCAAAGTTGAGCTTGCAGCGCCTGATGACATACATATTTAGCAGGATTGGGGTGCAGTCCAGAGCCCATAGGGTCCTTCCTCTTCTTGCGCAGAGACTGGTCCACAAGTTTTAGCTGTAACTCAGACTGGTCAAGAATGTGGTGGAAATCTTCTAGGTCAGAATCACTGTCGTCACAAGGGACGCCTTGCTTGGTCTGGAAATGCAGGAATAGTATGAGCAATGATTATTAAACAAAAGTACCTTTGCAACTTTTGGCAAACTTAGTTGAGATTGGTGTGTTTCATTCATTTACAGCAGAAGAGCAAAGCATTGACAGCAATAGCTTGAAGAAGAAAAAAATTAGGACCACCTACAAGATTAACAATGAAAGATGATAAAAATTCAAACTTCTTTATCTTTCAATTTCTTTTTCTTCTTTAAGGCCAGTTCCCTACAAATATTATGGTAAGGTTGCCACAACAATACTTATTTTTTCAATAGACTAGGATAGATGAAAAAAACTCACAGCAAGTTTGTGAAATCAAGACAAACAAATTGTCTCTACAAAACTAACAACGACAATCAAAGTTCAGTATCTGCTGTGAAAACCATAAAGTACTAATACAAATTATTCACTTGTAGAACGCCTAAAATACACTAAAACAGAGCTCGGTGACGCTAATATATACATTATGGCAGAATAAAGTTACATTATTTCTAGTTAAAACTGTTGTAAAAGAGAGAAACACTAATAATTAGAAACAATACAAATCCATAAAAAACTATTACATGATCTAAAACAGCTTTGGTACATGAGAGATCCTGCACTGCGATTGATCTCCGCAGAATATTTGAGTTTACAGAAAACACTCACAAACTTCAGCTTTGTCCGTCGCTGCTGCCCATCTGTCAGAACATCGGTGACAATGGAACGTGACCTTCGCCTGGACAGCTCAAAGTCATCGTCAAACTCCAGGTCATCATCATGGGGTTCCCAAGCAAGGAGTTCTTCGTTGGCATCCTCACTGGCCGTTGGATACACCATCTGTGGAAATATTGTATTTGTATCATTGTATAAAATACCACTTATGTTGATCTGTGAGTTAGAAAATTAGTCAGAGCAGCTTTAAGGTTAAAGAATATCTCCGCTGTTAGCGTTAAAGTTTACTATCTTTAAACATCTTTTAACTTCATGTCTCCTAAAGGTTGACTGTCCTGCTACACAAAATATAAAAATTCAGGGTTTGTCTTCATTGCTTTATATCCTTGGATGGATGGATGAGGCGAGAGAGAGAGAGACTTACAGAGGTAGCAAAACAAAAAGGGGGAGGGAAATACTTTGATATCATTACATAATAAAAAAAGAAACTCACTTGGTAATTGTCCCATGTACTGTTCTCTGACAGAGAACCAGAAACATTGTGAACATCGTCACCCTCTGAGGTAGGCACTTCCATAGGGGCAGTGAGGTACTCCTCTAAAATATACAGAGCAGAGTGATTGGTAAAACCAATGCTAAGCCAAAAAAAGAATTACATCCAACTTAAAATCCATAAGGGAGCAAATTAGCTTTGAAAAAAAAACCAGTGGTGTATGTAATCTGCTTTATTGAAATTGTAAGATATCAAAACAGTTTGAGATAAAAGAATTTTTAATGATGTAACAATTGAAAACTTCTTTTAATCAACTTTTCCCCAGTCTTCTATGAAATACTGGCAGAAACATTACTTTTCACTTTCAGTTTCAATATCATTGTGTGTCTTGTAATGACTCAAGATAAATACAGCCAAGGCAAAAGGAGAAGACATGGAAAGGCCTGCACAAGTAATTGTTGTTTGTGTTTTTTATCTATATCCTAAATGATTATCACACTGTATAAATACATGAAATGCTTTTTTAATCAATTATAATCTTCTCAACCTATCCTGATATTTGCAGAGGACTGGGCCAGACAAAGTCAAGGGCAAAGAGGTGCAGGAAAGTTTGAAAAAAAAACGAGCAGAGGGAGAGAGGGAAGGAGAGAGAGAGAGAGAGAGAGAGAGA
>BMAT01006538.1:146981-157881 GCA_019649035.1 Elysia marginata
GAGAGAGAGAGAAAGAGAGAGAGACAGACAGAGACAGAGAGAGTGAGAGTGAGAGAGACAGACAGACAGACAGACAGAGACAGAGTGAGAGAGAGAGAGAGAGAGAGAGAGAGAGAGAGAGAGAGAGGGATGACTACTTTGTTACGAAAACGCCCATGACTTAACATCCCTTTCCTTCAGAACTGTTGCCTTTCATCTAATTGGATTTTAAGTGACAAACACTAACAGGTGTAAAAAACGAATGATTAAAATCTATATAAAACTAAGATGTGGTGGGCTCCTAGGTCCTTTGGGAGTAGTTGCACCAAAATTTAAAGGATTTCAACAAAGCATCAATTAACTAGATAGAACATTTCGCATGAAATATGAATAGACTAAACCAAACTAATTTTGAAAAATATTGCTCTTCATAGGACAGAGAAAGTCACTACAAAGCAAAAACAAAAGGCAAAAAATATAGTACCTGCCGTCTCCGATTCTGTGTCAGCCTCAGCGCTGTCGTAGCTCTCTGTGGTGCTCGAGCGGTAAGCTGCTGCCGAGCTCCTGTTACTAATGGGCTCCTTGCCCTCAAGATGTGACCTGCACCGGGGTCGCCTGGGTCGCCGTGTTTTAGGAGGCGAGCGCTGGAGCTGCTCCCCACCTGACGACCCTTCTGACCGGGCCGTTGTCTTACTTTCAGAGATAATTGTGCTTGTGCTGCCTTCTGAAGTTCTAAAAAGTTCTTTTGCTGTGGACAGATTATCTGAGGGTTTATATCTGCGGCGTGATCGGGATGATGACATGTTGTGATCGGCTGGAGAGTACCTCGGGTACTGAGAGGATCTGTGGTCTCTGGGGAATGTGGATGGCTGAGATGGCAGCAGGAATGGTGATTTGGATGGAGATGAGTCAGAGTCTGTGTGAAAATGGAGATTGTTAATTGCACTTTCGGATGCTGCGATGGGCATAGGGATGGAAGGTTCAGTTTTGCAGTTGACCTCCTGGAGGCCAACAACACTCCAAGGACGGTCTTTCTTATCGCGTCGTTGGCGCTGTTTCGGGGATACTTCTCCTGTTTGCTTTTTTAACCTGGCTGAATCATAAACGTTTGAAAGCCTAGGGTAAGCGAATCCATTGAAGTTGTGTATTTTGCTGGCGTCTGGTGTAGACACAGATTCCATGTTGATAACACTGTTGAAAAGAGTGTCATCAGCATCATCAGTTGCTGTTGAAAACTCTTCTCCAGGCATTTGGGCCTTGGCAATACCCTGATCATGATCAGAGTTGTCCTCTCCACTAGCATCACAGGAGCTCTCCACAGTACTACAAGTGTCAGTCTGTGTCTGCTTGCAAGGGGCCAAGGGTGTTGATTGAAGCACAATGGATGCATGTCCAGCTGAGGACTTTTTGGGAGAGTTGGAGGGAGATTTTGGACTATTCGGCTTCACAAGGTCCTCAGCATGATCAATGAGGTAGCGAATAGACTTTTTACCACCCTCTGCAGCACTATCTGATTCGGAGAAATCTGCTATCTGATGCATAGGTATCATGTTATCTGCTGCCTCATCTTTCCTGTCAGAACCAAATGCCTCAGAGGTCTCCTGCTCCCCAAAATTGTTCTCATCAAACACCTGCTTGCCAAATCCTTCCTTACCCCATGAGTCTTCTAGTGAATCTGACAGTCCTCGGCTGTCATTAGTATTTGCGTTATCCCCTGCAGGCTCCATGCCACCTCTTTCCCCACTTGAGTCAGTCATATCACTAGCAGTGGTAGAGTCCATGTCTACATGGGTCATGCAATAATAATCAGGCCGCACGCCCACTTGGGGAAACATGACCTTGTCACCAAGTGGGCCATCTGTGGCGACCTCACACTTGCCAGGGAACTTGTACTCCATATCTATCTGGTGCCTCATCATCTCTATCTCGTCATTAGACTGACTCTCACTGCTATAACCAACATCCTTAACCTCCGTCTTGGCCACCACACCAGGAATATTGCCGGGTGAGTCTTGACACTCACCAGCCCCAGCACCTGATGGGGATCCAAGGTTGAGACTCAGTGGAGGTGAGTCTCCCATCTTGGACTCACACTCGCTGATGTTGGCACTATCCCCACTGCTGCGATCACAAAGCAAGTGGCTTGACCTTAAAATTTGAGGAGCAAGCAGTCCATGGTCAAACTGCTGCTTGTTAATACACAGGCCTCGAGAGTTAATGAAATTATCCAAAGGGTTCTCTGAGGACACAGGACTTGCTCCTCCACTGGAAGACAGAGGTGACTGAGATCCTCTTTTCGCCGGACTTGCGTCTCCTGGGGTCTGATCTGGGTACGGTCTTTTGCCCAAAGGACTATCCGCAATGGAACGCCCTGTCAAAATAGGACGCGGTGGGCTTCGGAGTCCTACGGGAGTAGTTGCACCTGAGCCAGAACCACCATAAGCTCCTTTACCACTAAGTTCGGAGTCAGAATGATGAGTCGCATGGATGTCTTCTGAGTCGCTTATGTCAGGAGTCCACAGGGCAAACTCCTCCTGATGATGCAGGCTGGGAGATGCAGACCTGGATCGGCTCTCGTCCAGATCAACAATGTCTGCACGGTGTCCCACAAACAGCAAGCTTTCATCATCCAGCTCAATGAGGCCTTGATCACTCACATTCTGGCTCGACTCTCCAAACAGAGACTCATCTAATACAGACAGACTGTACCGGTTGAAGTCTAAGCCATCCTGATAGAGACCCTAGAAAAGAAAAATATTATTTAAAAAAACTAATTTGAATTTAAAATTATGTAATAACAAAAAGAGTACCTGTATCATAAGCTTTTCACGCAGCTTTAATTTAAAAAAAATATAATCAGTGTGTATCAAAATTTAGTTTAAAGCACACAAAAGTTTGGATAGAGGCAGATGAGCGTATGTGTGGTTGAGAGGGAGTGGGGATAGAAAGAGAATATTCAAAATTCGGAATAGACATATATATATATATATATATCTACAGAAAAGATGGAGAGTGAGAGAAGGACAGGGGAGGGAGGGAGGGAGAGAAAGACTGACCTATGTAAGTAAAGAAAAGATGGAGAGCTAAGGATGACAGGGAGACAGAACCCATTATATCTTATAAGTTATATGCTGATAAATGTAATCATAATCATGAATCTTGAAGATGAAGAAAGGAATTTTTAAAAAGACAAAGTAAGAAAAAAAACTGCTTATCAAAGGAGTATCAAACAATTAAATGGTGAAATGAACTTTGGTTGGGAGGCTATTAAAAACAGTTCCTGTAACCTTATCATTATCGGGATGTTAGTATCTTAGTGTATTAATAATAAGGCACGATATCTTAGCTTCTTTCACTTCAATCCAATTTTAGTCAACAACAATGGCTGTTGGTGCATACAACAAATACATGAAATTAGTTAATGGACGACTTCCCGTCAAATTAAAATGCTTTTAAGCCTATTAAAAATGAAATTATGATATAGTAGAACCCCTGAAAAAAGACATGGAAAAATGTCTGGAAAAACAGGTCTTACAAGAGGAGGAAAAGGGGGAGGCGGGCGGCTTAGTTTAGGGGTTAAATTACTATAACCATATCAGCAGACGTCCTCAAATTCTAGGTCACATTAGAGGGGTGGTCTTTATTGAGGGGGTTCCACTAAAGTCTACAGTAAGCTGTACTACAACTTCCAAAAAGTCGTTGGGCAGTTTTTCCCCGACTAGCACAGAACGTGATGCAAACTGAACATAACAATGCCTAGTTGCTAGTATGACGCACCATGTGTACAGGGGCACTCGTGTCATCGCACATGCATGCTAGAGTCACGGAGCGACTGCATCTTGCTCGAAGTGTTTAAATATCAACAAAGCAATATTGAAAGGTCCTGCTCCCCAGAATTGCCTGTTGAGACGATCACAAGGTGAAGCGTAGACACTGGATGCTTGTCTCTATTGACATGCACCCGCCAGCATTGAATCGCAATCTATAGAGAGACGGAGTCGGTGTGTTTGATGAAGTCGCTTTAAATATTCAAGACGTCTTGAAAACTGCAGGTTTTGCAGACTGCGGTTTTCCTTCTCGTTTTCTTTTAGTTTGGAGGGAATCCATAAATCGAATGTACGCGTTCTTGCGAACTAATCTTTCTGTCTTCTGGTAATATTCTTTCTCCTCTCAGTGCATTTCTACTCGTGGCTCTGTTGTTGTCCGTTTGTCTGAATTGTCTTCGTATTACTCTCCTCTCTGTTCCAATTTTGTTTTCATGGCCTTTGTCATAGATTTTGATAACGGTAGCGCCATTACATCTCTTACAACTTCGCGGGTGTGCTATGCTCGTGAGCAGTGTGGCTAGCATCAATTCACGGACCGGGACGTGATGAAGACCCGTTACGGTTAGGAGTCCGGAAAAAGGGCTAGCCAGTAGCTCTTCAAACTACAAGGGCAAGGCCAATTATAGTATTCGATATTTTTATTTCTTCACAGAAGCTTCGAGTTTCTCTTTCAGCTCGTGTTTTTTTTTTTTTTTTGTTGTTGACTATTAAAACCAGCCAGATGTAAGAGATGAGAAAGCTGCCTTTGTTCCCACCGCCCTGCTCGCCCAAGATCGATGGAAGCCGGCAATTCCGCCTGAAACTTTACAAAGGGACACGGCCTTCAAGCTCGTTTGGGGAATGCTAATGTCCTCAGGTAATGGGAGCCTTCCATCGAGCCTTCACACCTGAAGCTCTTTGTAAAGCCCAGAAATGATGAAGACTCGCAGTGAAAGGCTCTCTCAATCTCAGTAGGAAATCCTCCGCATGTTCCAATTAAGGACGGAAATGTAAATGGGTTTTATGCAGACTGTCGATCGATTGTAAGCCCGAAGAGAAAGATCGCACGAGCCGGAAAATACGTCTTGGAGGTCAAGGGCAAGGATAAATTATAGAACGATAAATGAAGCATCAAAATCTATTTTATGTTGTTGTTGTTGCATCTGAACGTGAAGTAAATGTACACCATCAGTTAGAATCTAGCGTCCAGACAGGGTTGAATAAGATTATAACACTCAACTCACCGCCTAAATCACGAAAAAAGCTATTATGGAAAAATGGGTCGGTCCGATAAAAAGGCTTTCGCGACCATACCTCTAATTATATTAACTGTATTAAATGAATCAAGTCACCTCCAGAAGTTAACTCATCTTCCATGTTTTAACTTTTTCTTTGCTTTGGTTTTCTTTTATTCTGTACGAGTGAATTCGGGAGCATTAATCTAGAGAAAGGGGAAAAAAGTATTATGAAGTCATACATGTCTGCTACAGGAAAGGGGGGGGGCAGGTAACAAGTATAATATTTGGGTTTTTTTTTGTTTTGTTTTGTTTAAATATGATCTAGGAACACTAACCTTATTAGGTCATGCATGTATGGAAGACTAAAGAAACAAAAAAAAAGGGAGGGGTTGCGGTAGACAAGAGAGAAGAGCATTTTTCATTTGCCTGCACTGCTCGCATTACCGGATCGCGATCTAGATTACTCGTAATTTAGCCCCACTAGAAAACTACCACTTGGCCTTTCAGTTCAAGGCCTTATACAGAAAGTAAACTACCAGGAAGGTCCGAGGCCCCGAGGGTGTGCGGTGTCCAAGCCGGTCAGTCAGTGGCGGTATGTCAGTTATTTACTTTGTCCGTAAGCCGTCCATACTCTACAGTTTCACATTCTTCGTTTCATTAGATTTTAAGCGATACGGACTCGCTCAGGAGGACGAAGCCCATAGCGGAGGAAATCCAAGATGGCTGATGGGCTAACGAGACCCGTCGGTTGGTTGGTTGTTTGAATTTTAACGTCTCTTTTCTACTACAAGGTTATATCAGAGACGGCACTTGGGACAATTGAAAGCGTGCTGCCACACTGTGATGTAGGGAGCGCTTGTACACACCACACCAAGTCACATTATCCTGATACCGGGCCGACCAGACTTAGCACTAAATCCATAATGCCAGACACTAGGCGGATGAGCTGCTAATACCAATTTTAAAGTCCTTGGTGTGACTCGGCCGGGGATCGAACCCACACCTCCTAGTCTCTGAGCGAGTCTCTTACTCGTCAGTCAATCGTCTGCTGTAAAACACGCGCTACCTATGGGTTTTATTACGGCATACATTATTGACGTCGGCGCGCAACGTGTCTATTATGATGTTCCTTCTTTGTTCAGTCATATGACATAAAGGGTGGGCACTATTAAAAAAAACCTGAGGTAAGATCGTGCATTACGTAACATTAGATATAAAACATTGCTTTAACTAATGATGAATTTCAGAGTTTGCTGATGCCATTCACATAAACAGTATAAGTAAAGTCAATATAGCAGTAAGATTTGCCTTTTTTATAAGGAATTTACTATCAAATTTTTTTTTTTGCACAAGAGTAGTGTAATACCCAGATCATAATTACTTTTTTATTATTATTAAAAATGAAAACAAAATTGAATTCAGGATAAATCCTGAAAATGCCTATCCCTGTTTAACGTAAATAAACCGCAAACACCTTTTGAAAATAATGCAATGCAACCATCGGTACGGTAAGAAAAATGGTGATAAAACACACTGAACAGATCAATTCCTGGCATGGAATAAGTTTGATTCATTAGCTGGATCTAAAATAAAACATAACAAAATAAGTGAGTAAACAAACTGAGTCACAGTGAGTAAGAAAAAAGTGACTGTTTGCACTGCTACACAATCAATCTACTTTTTAACTTGTCGACCTTCTTAGCTCAAATAGGACAGTAGAATAGAAGAACAATTAGTTTTGACAGGAAGTGACCAGTCTTGACAGCTGCCGTTTGGCCAGACAGTCTAATTTGTGAGACTATCAAGTGACCACAATCATCGTGGACTGCCGCGTCACATACAGAGCTTAACATTGTCTCGATCTGGCTCGCCATTTCTGCGGGCTGCTAGTCTAGGTCAATTCTTCAGAAACATGATATTCTGTTTGTTTGACGGAAGCAAACTTCCGTCTGTCCGCATATTTTGTATACTTTGATCGTACTATGGTGTATGTTAGAACTGGCGTTTGTCCGTAGATTTTGTGTACTTCGATGCCACTGTGGTGTATGTTAGAACTGGCGTCTGTCTGTATATTTTGTGTACTTTGATGCCACTGTTGTGTATGTTAGAACTGGCGTCTGTCCGTACATTTTGTGTACTTTGATGCCACTGTCGTGTATGTTAGAACTGGCGTCTTTCTGCATATTTTGTGTACTTTGATGCCACTGTGGTGTATGTTGGAAATGGTACATATATACAGAGAATCGATATGTTAATAATAGTAGAGGTACATAGGACTATAAACGACTTCGATTACAGATACTGACAGCTGTAAAACCGTTTTGTGGATTGTTATGTCATATTATTCTAACCAAATAAAGTATAGTATTCATTAATAAGCGGTTTTTTTTTAAAGAAATGGTTCGAAAGAAAGTGTGTTCATAAGTAAGAAGCATCCTAAATACATTGCATCAAGTTTTTTCCGACAGAGAAAGACAGGCAGGGGGAGGGAGGGAGGGGAGAGAGAGAGAGAGAGAGAGAGAGATATTAATGATTTATTTTAAAGATAAAAGAATGCTCATAAGAGTTGACATCATTTTCATATTGAAATTCTTCTAACGGTGACCTGACTCGATTCACACAACAATCCAGCACTGATTTCATATTTAATGCAACAAAATGTTTTCCCCAACATTAAGCCTTTTATTAAGTAGCAATGCGAACACAAAAAGTAACAACAAAAACAACAACAAAACCCTCCCCAATTCCAGCCCTGCTCTCCCTATTTCTAGTGCGTCAATGAGTCGTATCGGTCCAGTTTGAAAGAGAGGACAAGTCACTGGCATCTATGTCAATGCCCCCATACTAATCCTGTGGGACCCTCGCCTTGTGTCCGCGAGTCATGAGAAGAATTAATTCTGTTGGTCTTACTATGACCCCCCTCTTTACGTGAGATCCCATCACGGATCGCGCCCCGCTGGGGCGAAATAAGGCTCACCGATAGTCAAACCAAGATTAGTTCAATACCTTCAATGTCATTAAAGCTGACAAATTGTCGGAGAGGTTAGACAGTAAAAAGGTCAACGCCACTGCCAGTAAAAGGATCAGCGGTATTCATACCTGTTTTAGGGAGAAGATTTTTTAACGGTTTTTTTTTCAAAGGCAGTTAACGGAATTATCCGGTGAAAACAAAACTGTCAGCTTCACATACACACAACGCGCAAACAGAGTCGTTAAAAACCAATTTTAAGATTAGGAAAGCAAACACCTGCCTCCCTCAAGATACCATTAAAACAAAATAACTCTGAACGTTTCTAATATTTAACAAAAAAAAAAATCCTTTAACTATGATTAGCAATAGGTACAAATATCTCATGTAAAAGAAAGCTATTATATTTCAAATATTTCAAACGTTTTAATCTTTTTTAAAAGAGAGAAGGGTGGGGCTCTTTTCGGAACCAACAATGGCGAAGAACTTTGGTGTGAACTCTTTAAGAAATTTGTATCGAAAGGGGGGGGGGGGGGTAAGAAGATGGCCCAAATTCAACTTAAAAACTTTTTTGTGTGGGCGTAGCAGGACTCCAAAAAGTCATAAAAGCGCAAAACCAAGCAAGCCCAGCACAGGTCTCAGTAGGACAAAGAACAGGAGACCTTGGAAACTGCTCACTTCTCAACTTCAGCTCAATGGACTAGAAGCTCACTACAGCTGCACCTGTTGGCGACCCTAGAGAATCGCCTTGCCCCATAACGACTTGTAGCTGATTTCGCCTTCTATATAGAGCTACAAGTGGCAGTCTGATGCTCCCAAGACGGACAGAAATTCCGCTGGGCCTTTTCATTGTTAACAAAGTTAATGTTGGTTCTTTTTGTAGTTTCTTTTTTCTTTTATTTCAAGTTTGCAATAGTTCAGATCTCAATATTCCCTTATGTACTTCGCGGGTATACAAATGCCCCCTAAAACCCTATTTCTGTTGAAAAAAATATTCCGTTCGATACTGCTGAAAACGAAAGTGACAGCTTTATGGCCGATATGAGCTGCAGCTGCTGCTGCTCAATCTCCAACGTTTATCAGAAGAGAAACACAACAGATCTCCACCTACAGGGCTCCTCAGCCACTAGACGACAGTTACAGCAATCAATTATTAAATCTTGGTGCATAAAGTATGATTGAGCGTAAGTCGTTAAAATATGCAACGATCTCGACGAAACATATTTGTTTGATGGAGACGTGCTGCACTGCACTTTAAAAAAATCGCCGAGTTTTAGGTACATGTAGTTTTTTTTTTAAAATTTGGAACGCACTAAGCCTAACCAAAAAAAAAATTATTACCAAAAAAAAAAAAACCTCACTAGTGAACTGAATAGAGAAGTGTCCCAATGTCTTTAATGTTGACAGTGTCTGTTAATACTATTGATTTTGTTAATGCGTGCAACAAAAAGAGTATAATGCATAAAAATACAAAGCTGCCACGTTTGACATTAGTTGGAAGTTCATAGAAAACCGGCATAATCAGGTTGATGTTGAGTCGAGTCCAAAAAATAAAAGAAATTTTATTTCAAATATTCCATTATTCTAATTCTGTATGAGGAGGTCCTTAGGGACAAGCTAAGAAATGTTTGACGAGATGAAGAGGATGCGATTATGAAGCACCGTCTAACCCTTGAATATTTTCAAGTATTAAAAGCATGCACTTTAAGCCCGTAAATATTACCTGTGGGCCATTTTTTATTATTGTTAACAACTCGATGGCTGTGTGTGCAAGGAAAAAAATATCCTCTCACAAGCAATGAAAGCGAGTCATTGAAATGCAGATTACGCCCGTCGCCTTAAGTCACAATAATTCCTCCCAACAGGCGACATTCTATTGCCCTCAATGACCCTTTTAATTCCGCCGTCCAACGTGTAGTCAAAATCTCTTTATGTAATTTTTTTTTCGCAGATTTTCATACTTCGGATTTATCAACCGAAATTGTAGCTTTGAAATTCAGTCCAGGGATAATCGAGACCCGGTGGTAGCTCGGTCGATGAGGTTTAAGCACAGCACGTGGTGTTCTGAACGCTAGATTTCCAAAAGACTAGGCTTACTGTTTCTTTCTTTGTCTTTACACCGTGTGGCACAGCTTGCTTGATTCGATAGTATAATAATTATGGACCTGCTTACACGTTGAGCGCAGTTGCCGTTGGCTTTCAAGGTGTTAAAGAAAGGAAGCAAATTTAAGGGTCACACATGGGGCATAGATGAGAAAAAAAAAGATTATAAGGATTATGGTGCTTGTGAACAAAATATTAACAAGATGTTTCAACTAATTCAAGGAAGACAATGTCTTATTGTAAAACAGGATTCGTCTTTATGGATATCAATCAATAGGGACGCGACGAATGCGATAGTATTATTGATCCGATTGAGAGTAAAAATGTTTGGACTGAACGAGGGTGATTTTATTTTAAAGGACGGCGAAAAGAAAAAGAGAGGAAAAAACCCACGAGAAACGTCCGTAAACTAAATCCGCAGGCGAGCGTAGCACTAGGCACGGCTTGTGCAGAGAAGACTGCATTGTACTGACCTTGCGGCGTGTGAGCGCCTCCTCCAGGCGACACTGCCACTCGAGCGAGTGCAACCAGATGCCATGCCAGCGTCGCTGGAGGTTGATGGCCACCAGCTGGAGAGAGTCTCGCTCCCGCTCTTCCTTGACGACCTTCAGACTCCTCCGGCCGCCCGACTCGGCTCGTCCCTCGCTGCCCTGGGCGGCAAGGCGCTCGCTCAGCTTCAGCACGGCGTTCACGATCTTGTTGTGGGACTCGATGTCTCGCTGGACTGCCTAGAAAGATCAACAGAAAGGACAGATTCGGGATTAGTGGTGGTGGTGGTGGTATATACACCGATGTTTAAGGGATGT
>BMAT01006538.1:173702-196999 GCA_019649035.1 Elysia marginata
GTGAATATAAAGAAGAAAAAACATTATTAACAACCGCAAGAATTGAACAAAAAAGGGCAAAAAAAGAAAGAAAGAAAATGGTGAGCACGCCATGACATCGATTATAAAATATAAAACTTATGTTAATTGACTCACCGGTTGTGTTAATAAGATCCTTGTACCTGTGACTTTCTGGTTCCCATATCACAGTATCCAACAGATGGAACTTCACAAATTTTCTACATCTATATCTTTATACGCTTCTCCTTATAGTAGTCCTTATGATTTGGAACACCAAGATTACTGGGTCATGAAGGCCGATAAAAATCCAAATAGTGCCACTTTTTAACGAGTTTTTAAAAAGAAAACGAAACCAGGTGACATTATTTGTGTTATCAGTTCGTTGTACAGCGGACTAAAGAAGCCCCTGAAAAGACACGGGTGACGAGGCTGGACTCGATAGGCCTCTGCCTCACCGCCAGGCCGTGACAGTCAGACTGGGAACTGATGGCGAAGACAAGAAGGTGAGATAGGCTAACAGCGTGGGTTTGACCCTGCTGCATGGGGACGCCTGGCCGAGACAGGGAGGGCTGGGGAAGGAAGAAGGATGGGAGGGGAGGGCGAGCCTGCTACAGGCACACACCGAGAGGGCACACCAGGCCACACGTTTCCCTAGAGACAGAGAGGGGGTGGGGGCGGCAGTTTTACAAAGAGAGGTGTGGGGGAGGAGGTGAAGAGGCGGATACACAGGTACGGATTAATCTTTAAACAATTGCTCAAGACCGAGATCGAAAATTTAAAAGAGAAGCGGAAGGAAAGATTTTGAGAGACGAGGAACACAACGAGTGATGTTCAAGATGCCAGAGTGGGAAAGATAATACGATGCTTTTAAGAAGCGTGGTATAAATGGCAGTCACATCTACATACACACAAAAATTACAGGGAATTCACATTTCTAACTATTTTCGCCACCCAAATACTGGAGGACATTTGAAAATTAAAACGTTGAAGTTGGTAACACTTTGAAACTATCAAGTTTATCAATCCAAATTAATTTAAAGCAAAGAAAAAGGAAATGGGCGAAAGAAAAAGGGAGTATTAATTTGTGAAAAGGAATAGATGTCCGTGTTTGTAAGGGAAAAAAAAGGGTGGAGGTGCGATTTTGTTTCACCAAAGACTGAAAAAAATCGATCCCAGAAGAAAAGGGAAGCCGTCAATGCATCGCACATTTTGTCAATTTGAACATTTCAAAACACGGTGCGTCATCCATCGATGCATAGGACAGAATGACATTTTTGTAGTACACTTCATATGGGACAAACACCTGGGTTATAAGGACCTAACACAGCAGTGTTTGCATTCACGAGCCAGTTGCCCGTAGTCTGCACCTTTCCCGAGTGAAAGAAGAGCGTGTATATTTGCCTAAATTCCTTGTCTCTAATCCTCTTCGAATCCTCTCTTTACCTGCCTATCTAATAGTATAAGACCACAAATCTGTTAACCGCATGTATTTCAAAAAGGATCTTTGATATACGACAATTGTGAATTTGAATTGTGTTTACCAAACAATTTTTTTAAAACTTGCTTTGATCTGCCATAGGTGTACTATAGAATTATAAGACATATGATGTCGGCGTCTTATGAATTTTATCTCTCAAATAATTCACACTTAATGCAAACACATTTATTTTTTATTAAAAACAAAACGAATTATCAAATTGTTTTTTCCCTTAAGTTACACATACATTTGTGATTAATTTTAAGCCAACCTTTTTTCTACCGCAATCATTCGTAAACTCCATGCCGTATTTAATAATGACGGCAAGTCACAACGTTTGTGAAAAATGGAAATACAACGTATATTGCGTGGTAATTATATCTGACATTACTATCCGTGCGCTTGATAAGAAGCGCACAAAACAATAATTGAGTTGCAACTGCGAGGAGTTTTTTCAACTACAGCCTGTTTTCCTAAAATGTAGTTTTGCAAATCCTAGAAGCTGCCTAGATCTAGACTCTTTACGAAACGATTTGGGGAAGCGGTAGATAATTATTAGACTTTAGGGGTAGACGACAATTATTTCCT
Organism: Elysia marginata; assembly: GCA_019649035.1. NCBI lineage: Eukaryota > Metazoa > Mollusca > Gastropoda > Plakobranchidae > Elysia > Elysia marginata. The sequence continues at coordinate 175,768 of BMAT01006538.1, forward strand.
TTCTTGTCTACCGTATTTACCGATACAATAGTTATAGCGGGAATGAAAGTAGCACTGTTATAGTCTAGGGTCGCAGCACTGCAGTAATGAGCGCAGTGTAAACGAACGGACGCCGCCAGTAGCAGGTGAGTACAGGGTTATACTGCAGGCAGAGGCGCTGATCGATACCTGAGGGCTCCTCTCATGATTGAAAGAGTTCAATGTTGAGTAGGTGAGCGAGTCGCTTGACTGGGTACCTTGCTAGCCCTGACACGCGGTTGATGATTGAGCCTTGTGAGCTTTGGCTGTGTTTCCGCCGCTGTGCTTTCTCCTTGAGGCACTGGAAAATATTGACTGAAACCTGAGATAGTTAATTGAAATAGGGGACTCTAACTCGGCCCGTCTGTCTGTCTCTGTCTATCTGTGTGTGTCTCTCTTCCTCCTTTTTAGACCTCCCTCTCACTGTCCATCTGTCAGTCTGTCTCTCTGTCTTCCACGCAGCCAATGTCGCAGATGACTAAGGGAACGGCAGATGAACAGACAACAAAGCGTCGCAAAGATTTGGTCAACGATCTACTGGTTCATTAATTTGAAAGATAAATAAATTTGACTTTGAGAGGTGGGATATATCCTGAGCTACGCAAGACGACCCTTCTTATCAAATCTTATTTTACTGCAATTCCTGAGATTGAAAAACTTAATAAAGTTAAGGGTGTTGTGTATCTGCAGCTTTACATAAAATAACTGTTGGCAAATATTGTTAGTTGATAGCGTTTAACTCCACTTTATGTGAAGACTTCCGATTTCATTGTTTGATATTTAAGCTAAAGAAACAGAGGCACGCAGAGAGAGAGAGAGAGAGAGAGAGAGAGAGAGAGAGAGAGAGAACAGGATGGTAGGCGGAAATCCTTGTTGAAGAAAAGGTACTTTTTCTCTTTGAAAAGCAGCATTATCTCAATTTACAATATACGATCTACCTAACGTAAAAGAGTTCAGTCTGGGCATCACCCAGCATCCTAGGGAAATTTCGGGGACAGAAACTACATCAAGTTTGGACGGAACCGCTGATAACGGAAGCCTTCCACGGGTTTCCGCAGCCTAGATACAATCATGTTCACATAATCGCCACGTTCATAATTTGGGACAAAAATCGATGCCGGCACCCACCAGGTCAGAGTGTCCTAGGTCTACGTCCCGCACTAAATCCATCACTGTCCCTGTCACACTTTATGACCTAACATCTTTTGGTTTACACAGTGTGCTGCACTGAGAGCTCCGTACGGTCCGCATCATAGGAAAATCAATGCCCTCATCATCATTGAGAATAATTGTGAACAAGGCACCAATCAGTTAAGCATTTACGAGGGCAACTCGGTTTTTTTTTTTTCAATATGTAATTTTTGTCTTAGTTTTTGACAAAGAAAAACAGTTGGGAAAATGGTTTCCCATAAGTATGCAGAATTAAATATGCGCAAAGCCTTGGTAGGAATTAAATTTGGTCTTGTACGGGCTTACGGCATAGAATTGTGCTAAATAAAATACATTCTTGTCTGGATTTATAAAAAAAAAATGCTATAAATTCCTCTGCATAATGAATATTAAACAGGGGTTTTACTGAATCGAGAGTATCTTGTACATGATTTTTAATAACAAAATCTCCCTTTCGTTTCAGGCAAAAGCACCTGCAGAGCCATTGTTATAAAAAAAATGCCTACAATTAACATGGGATCGCCTGGTATTTTCAACCATAATTATATTATAAGATAGCGCAACAAAAGGAGAAAAGAGGATGGCAGGAAGAGGACAAAGGCGAGTGTATGAGCAGAAGAGAAAGAAAATTGAAAATGTTTAGTGTGACTTCATTGTATAAAAAGTAACAGTTCAATAACTGTCATTGTTGAAGACAAGACGTACCAGCAAGCTGCTCACAATATTAAGGGGGTATTGACTTGCACCGACTTGACCTTACGGCATGTATGTTTACTTAGCTATATACCGTATTGCCGTTTTGCCATTAAATAAAATGAACCTCCGGTGGTTATACATGTACTGAGTATTGGTGCAGCAATGTCTTGGTGCAGATATTGTTAGGAAATAAGATTACCATTCATTCTCTCTAAAATTATAAACGAGTCAGGGCGACGAAATAAAAATTTCCTTTTGCGATCAATAATACGTATTATGCAATTTGAATGCAATAAAAAAATTCATACATTTAAGCTTAACACAAGCACTTCATAGCGTTTTTTTTTTTTTTTTAAAGAGCAGGGCCACATGCTATTTTGTATGAGCGCATCTCGCATGCAGACCATTTTTAGGATTTTGATTAAAATTATTACAGTACTCGAGTTTTGTAAATATTATAATTTAATGAATCTAGAACCACTTCATTTTATAAACTACTACATTGTGCAACTTTACAGTGGGTTCTTTAGTTTCTCAGGGAAGAGTGGTATTTCCAACACTGCCCTGTCCCGAGAGGACAGGTTAAGAATGCTTCTTAAAAAATAAAAAAACAACAATGCCTTCAACTCCTTTTAGTTCACGCACCATGTCATTCGACCAATTAGTGATTAGTCAATCAAGCCACCAAGCAGAGAATCTGCATGAGGTTTATTTGGGTTCGGATTCACCTAAGATTGTATATATGTATTTTAAAATCATCGGTTTGCACATTTTTTTAGGCTGCTTGCGGCTGTGTTAATATAATGCACACCTGAAATCACGTTGCAAACGACACTGGTTTCAGATTATGAAGTTAAAACGAAAATCATAATCTTCTCTTGGGCCTATAAAGCACCATCGGCAAAACATAGCCAAAAGAGAACCATCACTATGAAGCACAGTTAATAACTCGCTTCAAAGCACATGCCGTGTGACGGTGTTCAAGATGACAGGTTAATAACAAAGGGAGGTTGCGGTTACATACTAACTCATACAAACCAATGCGACTGCAAACAATAAAAGTCTCTTTTTTAAGGCCACAGACCACAGTAATGGTCTGTGGGATAGGCCCTACTTATAAAACCACATATGACGTGGTTGCATAACATTTCAGCTTGCTTTGGCAAAATTACGCGTTTCAGGTGAAGAGTATTTGATAACCAATTTCAAAATACAGCCACATTTTCCCGAAACTAGTTGCAAATTATAAATATGGAACAATCGACAATTGTAAGACTAGTTAACATAAGACCTGAAGTTTAGGATTCGAGAGCCTCGATAAAAGAGATCCACTTAGAGAAATTTGAACATTGGTGTCGGCAATCACACGGTGGGCGTGGTTTGGCAGGTAAGAAACCCCGAAACATTTGTACAGAGTAAGTTGTTTTTACGGTTGTTGGCGACTTGGAAATCCCCCGTGCTCAAGTTTGCCTGTGCACACGGAAGCTTTCCAGTCAAACTCTTTCATGTATTTTTACACGAAATGAAAACAATTTCTGAATGTCACAATTTGGGTTGTATGGGAAATGTACGATCCCAACGCAGGGATGCCACTTAAGTTTTCTGAAAATAACGGAAAATTTTGGCGCTGTGTGCTCGCGCCTATACAAGTATACAAAATATGTAATATAGGAGTACTTTAATTACTGTCACTGTAAGTTGAAGTTATCAACATTGTTCAAATTTTGTGTGTTTGTTCAGTTTCTCAGGCTTAAAAAAAAGGAAAATAACTGAAAAATGGCATATCTGCAACGGTTTTGCCCTCATAGTTAAGGAAACTCCTAATAGGGAGGCTGTCTTTATTCTGACCTTATTTCCCAAGCTGGTTTAACATGACAATTATAGTCGGACAGGTGAGAATTGTATCCCTTCTACTAACTGCAGTCGGGGTTATATGTGGGCATTGGATACTAAGAAGAGAGTGCATTCTGCTAACGCCTCTCTTGATGCCAGAGGGACAAAATATACTGTATGGGCGTGACTGATCATTGCGCATGAGTCAGATTGATGGTGGCAAGTGAAAGAACAAGGGGAGATAAAAAAAGAAAACAGGGAATAAGAAAGAGAGAGTTGGGAAAGAAGACGATGGAAGCGGAACTATTAAATTTTGTTAAAACAAGCTTAAGTATTTAAAACAACATAAAACATGCAGACGTTCATGTGCGAAAACAAACTGAAAGCCTATCCAATCTGGCGCGGGAGCATTTAGAGCAGTCCCTAAAAGTTTGAATATAACAGCCCATTGGAAACACACAAAAAAAAATACTTCAAGTTGTCTTGAACTTCTATGTAGGCCTACTGTTTATTAAGTAAACCACACGTCTCAAGGTATTTCAAATCTTCAAAGGTTTTACATCAGTCACTTTGGGAGCCACTTTTACGCTTAGCTTGGGCAACCGCAACGAGGTTAGCGTCGAGCCAGCTCTGACAAAGATAAACTGGAACTTTTAATTTCACTCCAGGAACCATTGCAGTAAACCTGATAACAATATCAACGCACACACTCAATAAATTCCAGTGTAAAAATCTACATATAAATATTGAAAAAAATAAACACTAAATCAGTGTTTTAATTTTTTTTTAAATCAATAGTGCTTGCCAATAACTCTGCAGTATACCGTATGGAAATTCGGATATAGCTAGATCTAGAACGATACATAATGGATGAGTTAGCCAGTCGATGCGTTTACCCCTCCCTCTCCCTCCAATTTTTCAGCATTTCTTTGTTTTATTCGCATTTTCGACTTTTATTTACCTTTAAAAGAAAGAGGATTCCCACAACTGTTTTAGTTTTTAATGTTTCATCCTCTAAAAAATCAAGAATTTTAGACCTAAAGGCGTTTAAACATGCGAAACAAGATTCGAAGTAGAGAACCGCAACAAAAGTATTATATAGGAATGATAGGTATCGTCAAGGCTGTAGAGATAAAGCTATATACGAAGATAGATTTAGTGTCCCAGCGGCCGAAGATCTAGACGATGCATTGAGTTAAATGTTACAAACTTTACTTTATGGTTGTGTGTTCCTAAAAATGTGTTAAACTTTCTTAGGAAATTAAAAAAAACAAAAACAACGAAATAGCAGACTGTCTACTAATTAAGAAAAAAAAAAGCACCCGAAATCTTGCCATGGGTAGTAACATTCAGATACGGTTGGACGTTCAGAGTGATGTTTAAAGAATGAACATAAATCCTTTATGGAAAAAAAAAAATAAGGCGTGAGTGAATTGCTTTTGCCTCGGTACCTTTTAAGGTAGACTTCAAATCATCATTTTGCCGGTAATAAGATTTGACCGGATGATCAGAGGTTATAAAGGCATTATGCTATGCTAGAGCGAAAGCGACAACGGCCTTTGAACTGAGTGGCTCTTATTACTGCTGGCCTCTGATCGACCTCACAAATCGCATTACGCTCCACCAGGAAAGGTAATAAATTTGATTATTAATTGCCACGAGATCAACTCGGAGCTGGTAAAACAATGACTTGGGTGTTCGCGTTAGGCTTAACGGTGTGCCTGTGAGTATGCGTGTGTGTTACGCTACAATCATCGGGTCCACCTGTGGCCATACGCGCTGAATTCTTATCGCTTACTTCCATTACATTTAAAGTTGACTAACTGAAGTTTTGCTACTAAGTCTTGCCTAGCAATAATGAAATGATTATTTGGCTGTTCAATTTTCCCCCGAATCACATACTCTCATCATACTCGCGCCACTGCATTAATGAAACTTGGCGTCACAACCATCGCCTCATTTCAAAGTGCACATTTCCTGTACAACGACAAAAAATCGTATTCTTCCTATGATAAAATAAAATAACAAATGAGACGGGATCTTTAACAGCTGTTCCTAAAGTCCGATCAAAAATTCATAAAGGGAAACATCGTACCATCCCAACTATAAGACTTGCATGGTGTTAGAAATGATGAAAAGGCCTAAACAAAACTGTGCAAAAAAAAACCCAAACAATAAACGCCTTAAAAAACCATTACAAGCGACGCTTTAAAAAGAACATGTCATAAACATAAAAAGTAGCCAAGTTTTAAAACTTACCAAAAATGATTCTAATTATTCCAACACAAGCCAGGTGAATCTGACAGTCACATCAACACTAGAGACACGTTATTGTATCAATATTGGATGTGATCAGCAGCTAGCTGAGCTGACCACTGGCACTCTAGGCGCGACTGTCATGTTATGTTGCTGCTGCGACCACCAGCTGGCCTGGACACACGGCTCGACACACGATCAGCAACCAATTGCCAGGATCAACAGCTAGTTACATCGCCGAGCCCGTCACCGCTACAACAAAAGGGCAGACTCTATCCAGGTACATGTAGTTACATGATTGTACTAAACCTCGCGGTTGTGCTCAGCTACACACGCAACCACACACACACACACACAGACATGCAAACTCATGAGTTGTGACTAATGATAGGCAGAGCTGTCGATCACATCAGCATACACGTTTGACCGTGAGAGAACGACCAAAATCGATAACAGGAGATGGGAAACAGATTGGGTAACCATTGTATGCACGGAATCACTGATAACAGGGCAGAGCAGGAGATCCGCGCAACTGACCAAAACGAAAACACCCTCCTAAACCAAAGCCACCCCATCCCCTCCTGAATGTGGCAGGGCAACACCCTGCGAAACAAATCGGATTAGTAATCATCTACTCCACATGGCTAAAATAAAGACTTGTGATATATTGGTTACGACAAGGAACTAGTAAAATTAAAGGTCTTTATCAATCCAGAAGGTTAGGCTGTTTTGTTTGTCTTTAGAATTATTTTCTTATATTCTGACAGCTGTGGTACTGCTCTGTGTTAATAGTAAATCACCAGCTTATTTATGGATGTGTGTGGTAGACAGTATTTCAAATTATATCGACAATTCGGTGATTCTTTAACAAAAATCCGGCACACACCTTACCGCCCTCCCCCTAATTCAAGGGAAATATATGAAGACGAATCTAGAATGTCAGTCGTGACATGGAGCTGGAAAAAAAAGTACACAACACAACCACATACAAGCAAATAGGGGTCAAGACCTACAGCTGAAACATAGACGCTCTTTAACCATTAACTCGCCTCCTTAAGATGACAGCATTAGTAAACTTAAGGAATAAAAAAAAAAGCAATGATAAAGTCCTAGTGAATTTGATTGTTAGAGAAAGACGGAGGAAGACAGAAAAGCACAGAGAGAGATAGATAGAGAGAGAGAGAGAGAGAGAGAGAGGGGGGGAGGGAGGGAGAGAGAGAGGGAGGGAGGGAGAGAGAGAGAGAGAGAGAGAGAGAGAGAGAGAGAGAGAAGAGAGAGAGAGAGAGAGAGAGAGAGAGAGAAGAGGGGGAACCAGAAAGATCAATGATAATTTGTAACTAAATAGAGAGCGAGATGAAGGATCCAAGAGAAGTAAGCAAATCGCGTTTTGAAATATTAATGTAGATTGCCTTGTCATTGCCTCACAGTGGAGATGATGGCTATTCTAACGGCCCAAGTAGAGTTTATGGACTTCTTCTCCCCTCTTAAAATCATAGGCCTAGATTCTTTCCTAGCATGATGAGAAGATATCTTCCATGCAGTCAAGGTCTGTAATGTATAGTAATGTATAAAATGTACCAATTTTAGGACTGTTGGTCAGGTTCTGCCTACGCACCAAAGCTGTTTTATCCTGTGCTAACAACATTTTCAAAAGGACATTATCTTTTGCTAAAAAATGATCAAAGTGGCTAGAAAAGCGACAACAATAAAAAAAGTATCGATTTTTGTATCTTTAATTGAAGGGAAAAACTATACTGGGTTGACACATAAGTCCGTGAAATAACACAAGAGTAAACAATCTTAAAATCAAATAGCCTACACTGCGAAATTTAAAGATAAATAATAATTACATATAGTACGAAAGCAACGGAAACAGGGGGAAATGGCAAGAGAGTGTGTTTGGAGGCGACAAATAAGCATGTAGGCACACAGGTGTAGCTAACCCCCCAAAATAACGGTGGTTGGTGCACGTCATCAAAAAAAAAACCAAAAAAAAAAACCACAAAAGCAGGGAAATAATATAAGTTACGCTTCCAAGAAGGAAATACATGTAATGCACAATAAATCTAAATTTGTTATTCGTCAACATTCTATCGGAATAGATTTTCTTTCTTTCTTTCTTTCTCTTGGATTAAAAAAGGGGTGGGGAGGCTTATTAAATCCACCACCCCACATAACTTCTATAACAAGGCGGTCTCTCCATAAGGCAAAGGAAAGTTGCACTGAAGTATACAACTTGCCAAGGGAAGCAACTGCAGATTAAGAGAGCCTAACAGGTAAATGAAAGTAGCTGCCCTTTACTCCAACTGTCTTAACGATATCAAAAAATTAAAACTGGAGCTAACAGAACTTTAAGCAGATTTCAACTTCAAAATCTCTCCTGAATTAAGGGCTGAAAGTTTAACCCACCACAACAGAAGTAGCAGAAAAACTAAGTCAGAGAAAGAAAAAAAGAAGAAATGGGCAATTGTTATACAAATTGCAATTATCAGAAAAAAAAACCAAAAACATGAACTTGCAGCAAGCTTAATAAGACTTTAACTGATGAATTATTGTCTTTGACTTCATTTCGACGTATATTAATTTTGGACCACTTAAAATGCCAGAGTACCTTTACTGTGACAGAGAGCTACCATCTCTAAAGATTGAAAGTTCAAGCAGCACAATACCCAAACACAAAATTAATTTGTCACGCTGTTACGTTGCTAACCATTAGAAATAATAGTCTTTAGAGTCAGTAGGTTTGAGAAAATGTATCCAACCTCTGCCTTGTTGTATAATATTAATAATATAATTACATTTTGGCTGAGCCCGTTTTAACATGAACAGGAATGGTGAGATGATTAACAAACATATCTCTTAGACCATCAATTATTTTTGCAGCAAAACGAATGAAAGGATTTATAAGTAATGAATATCTTGGAATAAATACAATCAAAGTTATAAATGGCCGATAAAATAGAAAGATGAAAATGACAAGAGTCTCTGAGTGCTTTTGAATCAGTAGAACTATAGAGTAACAAAATATGCAAAGGCAACTTGCTGAAAGGCCTATAGGAGCAGGAATTGTGCTCTTAATTAAGTTATATACAGTAGTATGCGGTTTAACGCACGTCAGATAAATGATTCAACTAAAGCCAAATCGCTTTGACCGATATTTTTCTATATGATCAGTATACCCTAAAAACACACAACATCGTCTAAACACACGCCTTGAGGTGGTCAAAGGCCTGTGGCTTGGGGATGGTTTGTGTAGACTTAAAGCAGAACAAGATATATGATCATGATGCAACATATACTTTGTGCATACCACACTGAAAATCTTGAAATAAATACAATCAGAGTTATAAATGGCCGATTAATAAAAAGATAAAAATGTAGGCTAGCCTATAATAACTCCTGTAGCGTTTAGCTTGTGTGGTCTAAAGAAAAGATTTGTTTTTTTATTCTCTAATATTAATTTAAAAGGAAGTAACTAGATCTAGTAGTTTTCGCTCCTTTTTATAAATGCACACATCTCCTAAACGCGTGCTATTTGAGCCTCCCAAGTGCCGTGCAATTTTTCGAATACTACTGAATTGTTCTGCGAAAGGTTATTTGTGAGCAGGTGTTGAATTGCATATTGTTGGATTGGGTAAAAAATTTAAGCGGAAATCCCAAATTTTAGAGGAAAAAAGCTTAAAACAGCTTAAATCCGAAAGATTTACATTCCTGTATAATCTGCAGAAAAAGCAACTTATCATCAAAAAAGAAGAAAAATAAAGCATTTCTGAAAGAGCTGACCTTGTGTCTGTGTAGTCTCTGCTCTAGCTCATCATCTGTCCAGTCGGCCTTGATGGTCAGTGGCAACAGCCTTGCCTCGATTGTGTTCAACCAGAGCCTCAGTGTGCTCAGGTCACTCTCCAAATCTGGGAGATGTCACAGGGAAATTTATAAATGCTTAGCACAGAATAATACAAAATTTAATTCAATTACCAGATGGAAATATGACATAATCAACATTCATGTTGTTCAAAAATAGAAATAGAAATTAGAAAAAAAATGACAACAAAGTAATTTTTAAAAACGCCTTATGTTTTCTTTTTTGCTCAGTCAAGTTTCTTTTGGAAACCCAAAGCTGCAAGTGCAAGTACATTGTTATGTGAAAAGATTTTGTGTGGTTAAAAATATGATAAATTTTGGGTTTTCTGCATATTATTTTCAATTAATATTTTCGGCACTAATTTGATGCAATTTAACTATGGCACTTGATCAATTGATCAAAAAAAAAAAAAAAAGAATTCAAATTCTTCAACTGAGTGTTCAAGTTGCAACTCAAAATAATTTTTTAAGCACTAACAAAGAAAGACAACCGATCTCTTAAAAGATTAAAAAGTCAAGTCAGAGTTATCTCCCATCAGTCATAAAATCCTATTCACCAGTTGCAATAATTATTGTGCAAGACTACAGAAACTGATAAAATTAATGAGAGGAATTCTACCTGCAAAACGAACTTATGGCAATATATGGTAAAAACATATACATTACTGGGCACTCATTAAGACTAAGAGGACAATGTACCAGATTGTTGCTGCAAAGGGCACCTCTTGGGTGAATTTATTAAAAGGTATTTTTGAAGATCACCATGACAACACTTTGCTTTAAATTGGACGTGGTTTTTTATTTCAATAGGTAAGTTCACGAAATTGGCGGAAATAGTTTTAAAATGTATTACAGTACACGAAATGAAGCCGTGGAAAAGGCATTTCTTTGGTTATTTAGTTAAGTGAAAAGAAGGCGATTTTTTAAAAAATGAGAGACCTGTTATAAGAGATATCACTAAGATTAGGAATAACACTGAAGTTGGTTAGGAGGGACAGAGTGTAATAGCATTTGCATACTGACGCATTGGTCAAAAGGCAAATTATTGGTGCATCAAAAAAGTTATGAGCTTTTGGAAAACGGATATTACGTAACAACCTAAAGCCCACTCGTTACACTGGTTGTAGATCACACAGTCAAAAGAGTATTAACACGCTCAATCCATTTAATTGTTAAAAATGATTAAGGCAAATTCAACCATTCTGTCTTTTTAATTCGTATAATATTCACTATAGAGTGAGATCTCCGAAATACCTTACCGACTAGAATGAGGATAGTGCAGTCTGCAACATATTATGGAGAAAATATCATGCAAGAATGACGGGTATAACATTACCAACGAGAATAAAGATATTTTTCTGTGAGGACACAGATTTCATGCAGTTATTACTAAAATGTATACCCAGCATATGACATGCGCAGATAAGAAGAAATTCACTGGTCTAAACTCTTTTTAATCAACATATAAGTAAAACTAGAAGCATTTGCATTGCGGTTAATCCAGAAAGTAAAACCAATTTGACCTTTACCTATGTTTGAACCCCAGGCTTACAGTCTTTCACATTAACCACTCAGCACGCTAGATTTAAAGCTGCTTTATTTCAACTGAGTGTCTTGTGCTGTATACATTTTCGAATTCTTTAGCCAACCAAAGCCATAATAATCTCTTAATGGTAAAAAGCATAGGTTTTTATATTTTGTTTTCCATAGACATTCTCTGACACATCATAGTGTCTATCCGAAAATCCCGCAGCAATAATCAGCTTCGATTTTCTATACTTTTTTGTTTTGTTTTTATAAACCCAGCATTGTATTATTTAACCTAAAAGTATGACCTTTATACAACCTTTATTGCTTTGACACCCAGTCAGGTCACATCCCGATAAACTGCTCTGTCAGTTACATTTTTATTTTAAGTCGCAAACGAGAGATAATCTCTTTACATCTCAATCTCCAACGACGGTTTTTTTACTTTAAAGCTCATGGCTTGATAGCCAACTTTTGTTTTTTTTCTGTCGACTCTCCAGGAATGTCGACGGACAAACTTCAGCTTCACAGAATTTCTCTATGTACCTATGACTTGGCTGGGCGATGCTATAAGTAACCCCCCTGATAACTTATAACTCTTATCGTTTATAAACCAATTTCACAAATAAAAATTCATAAGGTGTAAGTTGTCCATTAAAACTTCCATCAAATAGAGAATGTTTAGGAAGTTTTTTCACTTTCATTTTTTAAATATTCATTTGATCAAATAATTCTACAAATTTATAACATGAAGCAAGAGGGCAGACTGCACCACTACGGTTCCAACTGAAAATGTGAAGGTGTATGAAGAATTTTGATACTGAGCACCGTCACTTTATAAAATCTAACATTGATTAATATGGAGTCATGCAATGCCTTTCCAAGTTTTAAATTACATGCATTAAATATTTAAACTCACTGGTATACTTATTGGCTTGATAAAACCTTTTACCCTCATACAAGCATTGTTTCTGCACCTAACAATTGATAATAGCACATAATAAACAACACATTCAATAGCTGCGCTATAATAGCTTCAACAAAAAGCCAGTTAGTAGGCAATGATTGAGATGCTCCCAGCGTGACTCTTCCCTTTTGTTACACAAATTGAAACCCTTTTAATCATTAAGTACATTTTACAAGATGTCAGAAGAACGACGGTTCTATAACTTATTATATTAATAAAAGAGAAGACAACATTTTCTGAGAAGGAATGTTCATCCATAAAGATAAATAGTTTCCAAATCTTAGCCTATTTATTTATTTATGTAAAAAAAAGTTTTAATGGATAGAAATCTAGTATGGGTGAAAAAAAGGGTACTAAACTAAGTGAACCTTCAGAACTAATAAAGCGTCTCCATGCAAAAACCTCAGCCTGGCAGCAACGTTTTTGTTGGTTTTTTGTTTTTTTTTTGTGTACATAGCGACATGCAAAGCGGGTGTAAGATCCGAGAATTGGCTATACATGATGAGGCTTACCTCTTAACATGACGTCCGCGTTTTGCGCGCCCACCGGCGGCGCTACTGTCCTTTCCAAGGCAGCCCACTGAGCGTTCAGTCTGGTCATGCGGGCCCCAACCTGCTCGCCCAGGCCCGGGTAACGGCGCAGCAGCTGGCGGGAGTATTTGTTGAGGAACTCTCGTCTCGGAGACCTCTCCAGCATCTCCTCCTGGTAGCTCTGTGGAGAAAAGCAGCACAGAAGACATGTTCCAGTTTAGATAGAGTTAGATTATGGTGCAGAAAGAGTAATATAATTATATAATTATACTAATGTAGAAGTCACAACACTTGGAGTACACCACAGAGTGATAGGTTGTGAACCTGCTCTATTATTACATTTTACAGATAGTTAATCACGGTTATAAATCGAGTCCTTTTTCTGTGAAAGATCTATCACGGCAACCTGATAGTAATGGTTCTTTCACAATCACATGACGCGTATTCCACTCCATACTAAGACTGAGTATTATGAGAATAAAGATCTAGTTGGGTCTTCTTTTTTTTTTTTTGTTCTGCTTCGAGGCGACACGTGCTATATAAGCGACTACAAATGACTGCGTAAAGACGTATTTTTAAAAAAATTCTGATTTTTTAATAATCAGTAGTCGCGTGTTATAAAAGATTTGAGCAGCCATCAGAACATCAAAAGAGTAATCAGACTGTCCCCAATTTTTCCCTTGGATGAGCACAAAGAGGCTAACATCACAGTATGCGGCAAACTCATCTGTTGACAGAAAGGCGGCCGTATCATGCTGTGCTAGACAGAACGTGTAAAAAGTGAGTGTGTGTCTCACGCTATGGAAGAGCAGAGTGCCATCTTGTACTGTACCATGCCAGCTTAGCTTTCACTCACATCATCGGCTGAGGCGGCCGCATTGGCAGGAGGACGAGACATCAGTGTCTCCACACTATTGACAAGCTGACACTAATACCTTTGAGTGTGTCCGTGACAATGAAAAGCATTATGCTTTATTTAAAGTCTCTACAATCTCGCTCGTCTGCAATGTGCTTTTATACTCAGAACGAGTCAATACAGAATGCCATATAGATCTATAAATATATTTATGCTATTCTGAGTTGAGTATAGAAGAGATTGCATTTTTTCCCGAATTTCCTTTCAGTGCCATAAAAATAAAAAACGTGTGTGCCAGACTTTCATTCTAAACACAGCATCATTTTTTTTTTAATTTATTAGCCGAGACACACATGAATGTGCAGAATACGACAACACCATATTCAGAGACGTAAAGACAATACCGTAGTCATATTTACTGATTAGGTCGATAGTTTGGTTGTTTGGATATTTAACGTCTTTCTTCAACTACATGTACAAGATTATATCAGAGACGGCGCTGGGGACGATTGAAAGATCTTAGAGTGCTGCCACACTGTGATGTAAGCAGCGCTTGCATACACCACACCAAGTCACATTATCCTGACACCGGGGCAACCAGACTTAGCACTAAATCCATAATGCCAGACAGTAGGCGGATCAGCTGGTAATACCAATTTTAAAGTCCTTGGTTTGACTCGGCCGGGGATCGAACCTACGCCTCCCGATCTGTGAGCGAGTGTCTTACGCTAGGACACAAAGCCGGTGATTAGGTCGATAAAAGACTATACTCTACATGGTAAGAAGACCAGGCGTGGACAATAATTATTTCATAAAACTAAGGTTATATTTTTAATATGAACAGAATTGACGAAAAGACAGACATGTGTGTTGAAGTTAACAAACTCAATAGAATTTGGAGCCAGACATCCCGTTGTGAGTGATGCTTTTAACACCAACAGTTTATAAACAAAACGGGTTGAATTGGCTCATCACTTTAAACGCTCTGCAGATTCTAATTTGCCCTTTAAGGATACGTAACTGACCATATGGGATAGATCAGTGAAGCACATCATAGATGTATGCTTATTGTTCTTCGGATTTTACTTATTCACTCGAGTGGCTTCAGTAAATTCTGAAGATCGACTTTTAAATGCTGCACAATGGCCTGTATAGTGTGAATCAAAGAAAACGCATAATAATCAACTCAATAGACAGTCAATGAGTCATTGATTTGAGGAACAATGGCGGCGTCGAGAGCTAGCTAGTCCATCCAGTCCAGCAGTACTTGACCGTTGCAACCTGCGTTTAGGCCCTAGTGGCAGGCAAACAAGAAATGACTCATAATTTGATGGGTTTGTGGCGTCTCGTGGGAAAGACGCAGACAACCTAATAACTGAGGGCAGTGGCACTATCAATCATGGTAGTGGTTACATAGTGGTCTAGATATAGATAAAGATGACTATAATTATATCTCGGCTTGAAACCTGCTGACCTTGTCACGCTGACAGAGTATCTCAGATGGCAATGTGATACGAAAATAAATGTAGTTAAAACTAAAAAACACAAAGTGAAGTTAGACTCCATTGCCCAACTCTAATACAAAAACAGATTTAGAAGAAAAAAAATGAGTTACTAAACATTTCATAATAGAGCAGACACATTTTTAAAACACATTTCTCTTGACACCTTCAGGTCTTTGTGGGTCATTAGATTTATAATGATACAACGGCAAACGAATTAAAGTGTACGCAGTTTTTGTTTGGGTTTTCTTTTTAACCAAAGGTTAGCAGCTTCTCGGCAGGGGCTATAACTACATGAGATGCCATTGTAATCCCCACGGCATAAGTAATGTCATGTACTTCTCACATCATTTTTTCGCTTTTTAAATTTTAAATTTTCAAAAGTAGGCTGAGCAGAACCTACTTTGTTGGTTTTCTTTTTAGGATCGCAAGCCCTTGTTTACATTGCAGTCGGCTTTTCGTGTCTAATTTAATTGGACACCATGATGGGCAGTTAAACATCCTATTAAGCTTAACTCGGGTACTCTTTGTAGCAAATTGAACAGATGGAGACATTTTAACTAAATGAATGACACCGTATTAATTTTGGTTTTCAATAGCTTTTGGCATGCTCGTTGTTCAGCAGATTCAGTTATGGTAACAGGTATATACTGCTATGGGTAGGAAAAAAACCCAGAATGCTTAATCAGATAACGGAGACGATGTGAAAGTATTATACCTAAATCTAGGCCACCATACTGAACAGGCCGAATACTCCAACATGAGTAGTTATCATATTCCCTATATTTTGTATGTAACTTTGTTTTGGGCTGGCCCATAACAGCAAAGCATTAGTTGAGTTCTCATGTGCCCTAACTATACTAAGAACTCAATTGAGATAGATCGTTAGAACTCTCATGCACAAGTTTGTTTACATTTTGACTGAGAGGCCTTTTGAGTACGGTGGCCAAGGCCTAAATCATTCATACTAACGGTCTCCTCAACCAATGCAGAGTTTCGCATATGTAGATGTACCCTACTAGCGCTTTTCAAAGCGGCAAATTGATGCCCTGCCTAGATCTATGGAGCGCAGACGTTTTCAATCACCGATGAGAGGCCATACGCTTCACATGCACACTATTTTCTTTACTTGGATATGAACTACCTCTGTCAAGTCTACTTTGGGGGCTGCTTTGTTCCATCGCTAATCTAAATAGTACAAGACCAGTGTAGTGGGGACTGAGTGAGTTAATATTTTAGGAAGAATAAACTGGCACCGCTGGGAGCAAGTCGGTCAAAATTGCCTGAAATGGTTCAGAGGCGAGAAAGGAAAAGATACCGGTGAGAAAGAAATTAATTCATTAGGGAAAGAAGAGTAAAGAAACGTGCTAGACGTAAAATAATGTATGCATGTAATTGTTTGGCGAAGAATATCAACTGCTTTATCGTAACTTTCTAACATGTAATTTTGATTCCTTCCCGAGATTTTTACACTTCAACCGGCTCAGAAAATTTTGGCGCTACATACCCAGGTAGAAAAAGAAAGATAATGACGGAACCCAGACTCGGGCGTGAATTGCAAGTGTTGGTGAGGACAGGCCCAAATGTATTTTTTTTTAGTTCAGAAAAGGGGGAAGGGGTTGTTTACATGTGTTTCTTAACTTCTTGGCTCTGGGAATGTTAAAAGTAACTGTAATGAAATAGATTTAAAAAAAAAGGCACAACCATAATTTAGTTTTTCTTACCAAATAAGGAAAAAAAATGAACAATCTAGGGGCTGCCTTGATTCTTATATACCTTCCTTTATAAATGTAAACTCAGATATACTTTTTTCTACGTGTAGAAAAAACAATGTTTGAAAGGTCGGGGCAAAGGCAAACAAAGATAGAAGTTAGGCCACGGCAATGTTTTCATAGTTCTTACGCAAACTTACATGCTTCAAGCTTTACGGTTTTTTTTCTACGACAATTCAACAAAGTGTTACAAAAGATTGTTTTTCCTTTCACAATAGACATTTTAGACAAATCATACTCAGCCTTTCATGTTTGACTGGTTTATACTCCATGTAAACATTGGTCTGTTCTGAAAAGTAAGTATTGCTCTTACAAATGCAGGAAGAAAAGCGATATCCCCCTCCCTCCAAAAAAATAATGATTATACCTGATCAAACAGACGAACGCACGAAACGTTGGGATCCAACTTGGTGTCAGGTAGCAGACCAGGGCCCCGAGAAGGCGCTAGACCAGCCATAGATACCACAATGATAACAGGTGTTTTCTTATGGCCATCTTGTTACTTCAGTTTTTTCTTCCAAACCTAGGCTTTAAATAGTTGTAACGCGTAGCAAGAAGTGGGTTTGCCGGAGCTTTCGTGATATTTTTAAAGCCATAAATATGCTCAAATTATTTCTTTTCAGCGGATAGGGAAGAAGATTCTAGAAGAAAAAACGCTGCATAGGAAAGAGTTTCAATGATATGGTCAAACTCTCCTATACTAAAAAAAACCGGTTAGATTGTGACAGTAAGATCTGGCGTTGGCGACCAGGATCAGAACTCTAGACGGCAAAATTAGATATCAGCAGAAAATAGCATTTTGGCAAAGAATCTTAATAAGCATAGCATACTGTAGGGTGCTGGTCTTAAGTTTCCCAAAACAAAACATGAAAAAAAAAACCTTAAATTCCCGCAAATGGAAATCCCGGTATGCTCCGCGATAAATCTTTGAAATTACACGAAGGGAAAGTCTGTCTTTCAACACTGGTCTTTGATCCACATAGGATGAAAACTTGAAGCTGCCCCCACAACTAGTCCGTTTATTGAAGATGTGAAAATTAATTTAATCGAACAGACAAAAATCATGCCTGCTGCAACTAGTCATTTTCAAAACTTTCAATAAAGAGGGTACTAAAATCACGAAAGTTTATTTTATTCTTAATTTATTATCAAATTTGCCTGTTTGGTCAGAAGTTAAAGAAAGAATACATGGATTACTCGTCTGAATCAGGCGTGATCTCAGGAATTTTCTATCTTCAGACACAGGGTCATGCTGAAAGATAAAGCCCAAAAATCATCTAAAGATTGCCTGGGGCCTACGCCGTAGTGCTGCAGGCCCGACACTCCGTCATAAGTAGATGTCACAAATCTCCTTTTAACCTTTAAATAAAATTTGAGAGGGTCGGTCCGCTCAAAATGAGACCGATTGTGCTCTTATTTTACTAAAAAATCAAAAAAGTACTTAAAGCTCAACTTTCTTTACTACTCGCTGCTGGGTCTGTTCACTACGGAGGCTTAGCCTGGGGCTCATATCTGCGACCAGGAATACAATAACAAAACAAAAAAAACCCAAAAAGAGACACTTAAATTACATTAAGTATAATATTACGTAAGATGGTGAGCACTTGGGGGATGGTACATGCTCTCATTCTTCATCACCCTTTGTTTCGGATCAGAGAGCCGATGAAAGATGGGATACAAACCGGGCACCTACTGGGTTGATTACTTCTAGCTTTTGCGAGAGTACACATGGAAATTATAGGGATAAAGGGTTTTCCCTCATTAGTGAAGCTAGTGTCTATTTCCCACTGACTTAACCACGAGGCCCCCACTAAGACGGGCGCCTGCCTGATTTGTTTTGACTATCTACTGAATAGGTTACATCTGGGGTATTATAGGGTTTAAGCTGGAGTTTAAGTCTTCTGTCTCTACAATCGCAGCAAGGTGAGCTTGTCCGCTACGCGCATAGATGACTGGATGCAGCACAGACCAGAACGGGATTCTGAAATGGGCTTTTTTTTCCTTCAGACCCAACGACAACCAATGCTAATTTGTAAGAAAAGAAAACATTTCTTAATGTATTCAAGTCTCAACGCTCTCGTTAATCCGATATGAAAACATGTACCAATATATTCATTGGCCGTCCCGCAGTTCGCTGGCTTTATGAGCAGAGACTGCACGTTAACTTTGAGCAGGTTGCAGTTACAAAAGGTTTCAAAGCATGTCTTACAGTCTTAAATTTGAAATCGCAGAACAAAGCGAAAAAAAAAAACGTTTAAAAGATACGCACATGCGGTAAACAGATTATAATAATTAACAGAATGCTGGACAGAACCTGTACAGTAACTAGTTTATGGCTTTGGTTATTAAAGTGCAGAATTCACAATCACTGCTGCACTCGAAGTTTTGCATTTCGGAACAAGTGCTCAAAATGTTGGTTTCCCTCCACACCAAACACACCATTTAAGAGGAAACTGTGTGCGTCAAAAAATCTCAAATTCTAAATAAATAAACATTTAGTAACTTCTGCCTGGCCTGAACTGCCAAGCAACCGGAACCAAGCGACCCTATCTCCCTCCAAAAAAAATAGAGAGAAAGAAAGAAAGAAAGAAGAAGAAGAAGAAGAAGAAGAAGAAGAAGAAGAAGAAGAAGAAGAAGAAGAAGAAGAAGAAGAAGAAGAAGAAGAAGAAGAAGAAGAAGAGTATCAGGTTAGAGCTGAAACATTTTTTTTACAAAAGCTCGTCGTCTTTGGCGATGCTAAATACGTGACTTCGATTGTATTACCGTGGTGTTGCAGGGAAAAGGCTAGGGAAAAAAATGAGATAGATAGAGAGAATTAAACTTACTTTTGTTTAACAACGGTAGTTACTTTAGACACAGTGCCCTTTTTTCCTTTGGCTGTTAAAAACAAAAAGATTTTTTTAAATAATGAAACATTTGCAAACAAATACTGTATAAATTAATAAGCATATGTAAGGTAAGCACAGTTATGAACACTTTTATAACATATTTTTAAAATGGTCACATCGATATAAACATGATACCCGTGAGGGGGATGGTGAAGATGACGATGAAGATGATGATGATGATGATGAGAGAGAGAGCGTGAGCGAGCGAGAGAGAGAGGGGAAAGAGAAAGAGAGAGAGAGGTGAAAGAGAAAGAGAGAGAGAGGGGAAAGAGAAAGAGAGAGAGCACTATGGATCTCACTAAAGTATAAGATATTACGGGGCGACATATGACCTACAGGCCATCTGACAGCTGAGGCATCTCCCGCCGGTCATGGCTGCCAGAGAATGTGCTGATGCCTTTCCCTCAGCCACCATGTTAAGGTATGCTGAGTGCTCATCACACGCGCCGAGCTAAACGCCAGGGTGTTCCCATCTCACCTAGCATCTATTACATGTGACGGCCATAAAGAGGATCATGGTCATGTCTTAACTCATTTAACTGCCTATGAAAGAAAGGCGGAGGAGCGTTATGTCCGACCATAATAGAGACCCTGCGCGCCGACGACGATAACGTATGACCTAATAACACCCATGGGTAGCGTGGGTTGTAGTTACTTTTACAGTAGACGATTCGCTGGCGGGCCCTGTTAGCTCATCAGCCATCTTGGATTTCCTCCTCTATGGGCTTCGTCCTCCTGAGCGGGCCCATAGCACATAAAATTTAATACATGTACCTCGAAGTGCCAACAACGCTCATAGTTTGTTATCACATTGAGAATTGTGTGTGAGTGAATGTTAATTATTTCAAAGAAAACAATTAAAAAACTGAAAAAGAAAGACGTCTCCAGTGTAATCATTTTTGTAATGCACTATTTTTTTTAGAATGCTCCATAGCATTTTATGATTTAACCAGGAAACGAATAATTTTGACTTCTTGAAACGTATTAAAAATCAAGTTACTTCAAGACATATCCTTTATATCAATGAAATGCGTTTTAAGCACGCTAGAATCATGAAAAACCTGAATGTAAAGGAACGATATCAAGACAACCCTACCCTATAAGCTTCCTACAAACAAAAAACTAGCGCTTTATGAAGTGCGTTATGGGCAAAACGGGGAAATTCCAAGTCGACGATTTTACACCATGAAGGGCACACCTTTGCTGACAATTATTTAAACCACACAACGATAATTTTGGAAAATATCCCGCTTAAAACCAGTCGTAACATTGAAATCCAGGTAAAAGCATTTGTAAAATTTTATTCATGCTCTACGTTTCGTTTTACCCTCAAAATGGGGATGTCCTATCAAGTGA
>BMAT01006538.1:294947-305280 GCA_019649035.1 Elysia marginata
AGGTATGTGATATGTAACAAGTACTTCAGAACTTTGATGCAGTTCAGGCAGTAAAAATACCACTGACTAAGATCCTACGTTGTTGCTAGTATACTAAGTATTGAATGAACTTCTTCTTCTTCTCGCGATTGCTTCTAGCTACTGAGTTGCACACCAGTCAGCTCTGCTTTGTTTTATAAATACGAATTATAGTAAGTATGGGAAGAACCGAAGGCTCAATCTATCACTCCTAATGTCTACAACAGTAAATTTTAAGGCTACGTACCTTGTCCCTTTTTTTAAAATAACAAAGTAGTAGGCACTGCTTAGAAAAAAAAATTCTAGGGTTGCTGTCGCTTCCAATTGTTTCTAGCTAGGCATTGATTTATAAATCATTAAATGTGAGATAATTTAAGGTATCAATGCCTTGACCCCCACCAACCTTTTCCTGGAAAAATATCTCATCCCTCATTACTGAAACTAAAAGTAAAATTAAAACTCGCCGAACTGTTTTCAGTCTCAACCACTCAGGAAAACTGCCATCTTCTCTTTCTCTTTCTCACTCATTTTCATATATATGTTTAATTAATAATCATTGCTCACCACTCTCTATCTCAAGCATAATTTTTCTTGATGTTCAAGCTCCCTCCCTCTCTGCTCCTCCTCTACCTTTGTGGCTGAGGGAAACTATTAAATTTCTTTTTCAGACCCCCCTCCCTACCCGCCTTTTCTCATTCTCTTCTTCCCTTCCCTCTCCCCATCTCTCTCTTTTTTATATCAAGCTAAAGCGGAGACATGCAATAAACTTTTTTTTTTAATTTGAAGTACATGTAGTTTAAAGTATACAGTGTTTGAGTGAGACAATTACAATTAAATGTGTGTTTCTTTTATATATGTTTTCAAACTGTGATAAAAATTATGTGGAAACGGAGGGGTAGTTTATGGTGATGTGAAGTTTGGGTTTAGAAAAGGCTATGACCATGCGCTCAAGACAAAATTTCCCTGAGCATTAAATATATAGGCTTACTGTTATGAGGGAACCTTAGGGCCTCATGTCACCAAAGTCTTGTACCCGACCCTATGTCATTGATGTTTATTGGTTTGTACAGAGCAGTGCTCAAGTATGCACTCACTTGCTTACAATAAGACAACTGCATACAAGTCACTCCGCCATCAGAAACAGGCGGTGGTCTTTTCATGCTTTTTCCAATAAACAAATAAGCCTTCTCTGGACCTGTGTTGAGAGCGAGGAACAAATTTTGTTGTTAGTTATAAATATTGTTGACATCATGGTTGTGATGCACTCATGTATTACTAGTTTTAATCAACAAAATGATTAAACCTATAATTTTTGCCTTGGTGCCCAAATATAATTGTCTCGGTGCCCTCATTTTCCGGCCTGATTGAGACAATATTTGCTTGTCCGTCTTGTCAATCGAGCTCTGCTAGTGCCACTACCCATTACCACTAAATACTATTTTTGTTGCTAATGGAGTGACTGGTTATTATCAAATCTCGATTTGTGTGCTATTCTTATCTTATCAATTTATCACTTAATCTTATGTCCTAGCTATATGAATTTAAAATTTTGTTGTTCAACTAACTTGGTTTGAGTTTAATTTATTCACTCTGAGCCAAATTGTATAAATGTACTCAACCAATAGATCAGAATCTGCCTAGTACAAATGGCATTATTAAATAATGAATATCATATGGACGAAATCTAGAACTACTGTCCAACTTTTTGCACCCTATCCTACATCTACATTTTGGGTTCTTATTATCAAACATATTATAAAACTTACATTGATAGATCATTATATTATTTTCATGGTCTAAAATTCTGAGAATAAGGAAAATTTCTTTTAAAAAAGTAATATTGATAATTGTATATTTCAAAGCAAGTACCCTCACTTTTGATGGAATTGCAAACGGCTGCAAGCCTGTCATGCTTTGTAAAAGGATTGGATCTGGATTGAACTAATCAAAACTAAATCTGGATTAAAATTTAAAAATGCAGAAATGTTTTGCTTGTACTTATTTTTAAATCTGATGATTATCTTATTGGGACTGAAGTTAAATGCCAGGGTAGCTGCCATTCTTTGATGGGTAGGAAGTGTAAAGAGGGGGAGAAAAGGGAGGAAAATAAGTTAAATTGCTTGAAAATCTTTAGTTGTCCTCTAGTTAATTATTAATTATTATCTTTAATTTTTATTTAAAATGGCTTAAAATCCAGCCCAGGTGTCTGCATAGAATTTTATCTAAATGTAAAAATAAAATTACAACATTTTGGTAATAAATTTATATTGGGAATGCTAATGAAATCAAATTAATTTATAGATGCTTGATCGTTTACCGAATTTCAAAGTAAGATGATACAGAACACAGACTCGATAAACCACTCGTGATAAAGGTTGATCTGATAATACTTTTGGGTTTGAAGTCAGCAAAACTTTTCTTCCTCGGTTTGATTTCCCTCACGACGCACTAAGTTATCCAGCAGTTATCTTGAAGTTGTTTGATCTTTGCTTGACACTAATCATATTTATAAATTCAAGATGCTTTTAAATTGCTCCTTTAAGTAAAAAAATGGCTAAAAAATTTTTACCCTGAGAGTGTGAATAAGAAATGATAAAGAGTATCATTGTCGTATACATTTCATCCTGCTGGGGTCAATCAAAGTGCAGTATCTTCCATGAGGTCTTCACTGCAGATACTGTGCTCTGATTCCCCAGGCAGCATTGCTCTTTAATGCTTTCGATTGTGTGCTGTTTTTAAGATTAATGAAAAAAATAAAACAAGGTTTCAAGTGGTTCATCTGAATTATTATTTTCCTGTTGTTCTTTTGTTTTTTGTTTTTTTTTAGGGCTAAAGTTATTTTTGCCAGGTTATGTGAAGATAGTTTTGACCTCTTCAGACATTGAACATCGTTTTTTATATTCAAGAATAAGGATTTAAGTTCTCTACGATTAATGAATTTATTTTAAAAATTGATAACAGTGGAGCATGGCACATGTTACAAGTGAAATTTGTAATAAATTGTAGACACCTTCCTATGTTGAAATACAGATCACACCTACATGTAAATTTGCATCTGTCTATTCTAGTTTTGCAAAGTTGTAATATAAATTTACACACTCATATAATTGTATGTCATATTTCATAATTATGATATTTGGAAACGCATGGAAATAAAAAAAAATTAACTTTTTAGCATACATGCGGCAACAAGTCTTTATTATTTTGTCGACAGCAATGGAGTTTCAGAGTTAAGGCAGTTTGTTTTCCCATTTAAACAGGAAATTAAAAGACGAGTCACAAACTGCAGGCTTTATGAGGGTTATAAAATTTTTGTTTTTAACTAGTACACTATCACACTTACCTTTCTTTGAAATTTTCATCTTGCTACCCTCTCTAGCAAGTTCACCCATCGTCGAATGAATAACAAGAAAATTGTGGTGTGTCTTTATCTTCTGACTCTTACACTAAAGTGCTCACAAGGCTCGCCTGCGCTCTAAATTATATTCATGGTAGGCAGACTACATGTACTGATACTATCGCTCTTGGTGTATAACCTGTTCTGTTGATTTGCTGACATCATTTCTCAGGTATTTTCGATTAATTTAGGCTGTATCTTATTACAAAATTGATAATTGGGAAGTTACGTGCATCCTCTATTTGCGATGGGAGCTTCGTTGCACAATGAACTATGAAGCATTTTGTTTACAGTTTACTTTAAAAAATGTGGCACTTTAATAATCAATTCAAAAAAAGGCAATTTGTTTACTACAGTGAATATTCAAGACATAATTTTTAAGTAACAATTACTTACAGTGCAGTTAGCGCCAGGGCCTGGGAATACAAGCTCCAGCAGTTTCATACCGAGTGACCCAAAATAGGTTACCGTTTAAAGCCATTATGGATTCCGTTACTGTTGTTACATTGTTAACCACGCAGAACTCAACTTTTTTAGCCTCCCTAAAGTGTCCAATAGCGTTGAGGCCTATTTACTATGTACACAGGAGAGCAACAAGTGGCGCGCGTCACACGAGTCATCAATTAGATAGTCACTGGTGAAGAGACAGCGTGAGCTCTTACAGTAAAATTAGCTGTCTCGATGTAATAATAGCTGGCTTGTTAAGCGTCCTCGCCACACACAACTAAGTTGTCGCACATGTAGGCAAGCTTATTAATGGCGACTTTCAATATAGAGAGCGGCGGGTTGAATTTGAATAGTTTTTAAAGCTCAGATGGATGTGTATTTTATTATTATTATTAAATCGATCTCATGTTTATGTCGACTAGACTTTTTTTTTAAATTGCGGTAAGATTTCCTGTCACGTTAAATGTTTAGTCGATTTCTATGGCGGAGATGATACTTGTAGTTAAGTGTAAACTAGACATGCAAGTTGAAACTTATATAAAAAATCATAATCGTTTTGCTCTTAATCTCATGCATTGACATGAAGTGTGTGTGGTATGGCAGGGGTGGCGGAGGGGTTGGGGAGAGGATGGTCGAAACTGTGTCAATAATTTTGCTATCTCTTGTGATTACCCTAGTTCTAACAGCTCTATTTCATCGCGGCAATTGGTTTGCTCCGTGAATCCCCCCCCCAAAAAAAAAAAAAAAAAAAAAAAAAAAATGAAAAATTAAGCTCTGGCATCTTTCCAATGGGTTATATGGTTGATTATCAGGGTTTTAATAGAGCTACACAATCACGTATATACGTATTATGTTTCCGCGCACCTGCTCGCGTGAGTGACATAGTTACGTCCATAGTGTGTGTAGTCTATAGATAGGATGTGTCGACTGTCGTGGCGCGACACTCTCACCTCATTATGTACTCACCATCGAGTGGCATCTTGTGGTGCGGGTAACATGTTGCGAGGGTACGGGCTGCGCTCTCCAGTGGTCGCTCGTAGACAGTGCTGGTTTAGTGTCAACACTCCTTGTTGTTACAATTACTACCTATCGCGATTGTGTGAGCGTGTCGCCCTTATTCAGGGCTTTTGGTCCAAAGGTAGCAGCCAACCTCTCCTAATACTTATTGTCCCGAATTCATCAATGTGATCGCCTTCACTAACTTGGCACAGTTTACGAGTGTGGTTTTTTATGAGATCAGAAACCTAAGTATATTATTAATAAACGACTTTAAAATAGTTTATTACCCCATGTGCGTGCTGGCTGGCCTCTCTGGAATGAGAATTTTAAGTGTCACGAGTGTAAGACTTCCAGAAGGGAACCCTCCAAACGCGCGGGTTTGAATTCATGGATACGTGGGTTTTAAAACGCCACAAACTCGTCGCTGCAGAGGAATTTAATGTCTGTGTTGATACCGATAGTTACTTTTTCTAGTTCTTTTTGTTTAGTTTTTTTTTATAATTGGTCAAACCTGTGTAAGACAGGAAACAAAGTAGTATCCGATAAATTTCTTCCCTAAAGTTGACTGTTTTGTGCCGTTACAAAAATGGGGTTATTTCAACATCCATATTGTTGTAACTTCAGGAAAAAAATCGGATTGTTTCGAGAGACTAGTATTGTGCGCGACCCATTGCGACGTAAATTAGAAAGAGTCATGATATTAGTGCATCTGAAATACTTTTCGCTACTTTATGTTGAAATTAAAGATTATTTTATGAGCTGATCCGAAAAAAAATGACCTAAGGAGTAAATTTATATAAGCTGACATAAAAGAGCTGGTAAAACATATTTTGTAGTTTAATAATTATACTAGAAGTAGAACCAAGCTTTTAAGTTCAATTTTTCATGGATTTGCACTAAAACTTGTGCTCTCTTATACAGTGAACGGACAAAGTAAGCGGAGAAGTAAAAAAAAAAACCACTATGGTGTATAGAACGAGGAACTTACGCTTTCAGTTTCCATCTCTTTTGACGTTGCAGTGGAAGCGGACTGCGCTGTTTGGCCACATGGCATTGGCCTAAGCTATCCTGACTGGAAATTCTTATACTCTGCTTGTTTCAGGCTCATTGTCCTAGGTCTATGAAACGCTAGATCGTAAGGGCTTTTAAAAGATATTCTCAAGATGGTCATGTTGATTTCGGACGTGGAAACACTGGATCTTATCACTGGGTTTTTTTTTTGTTTGTTTGTAGAATCTCATTCTTAACACTTTGGACTTTCATGTTTGAAAATAATATATATTTTGTCGTAAACTAGAACAGAAATTCGGGTAATTTATACATCCACAAAGATGAATTAGATGCTCACACTAGTAGCAGACAATGCGACCACCAAGAAACCTGTGTAAACTTGTTAAACGGCCTAATAGATTATCTCATCTTATAGACACTTACATTTTAACGCGAAAGAAAAAGTAATCGAGATGCTGCATTATTTGCATGAAAAGATGTTTACATTGAAACTGTAAATACTCAATCTTAAGCAAAGCATGACGAGCTCAGAAATCTACACGCCCGTGACCAGACTTTAGTTTACATAACTTAACACTTGGTTGAGAAACAAAATAAAGTAAGCAAAGCATTACCTTGTACATATTTTTTTGTATCATCAACTCGCTGTTTTGGATTCGTAGCCTTAACAGAAGATCAGTTAGTTTTGAAGCTTGTTTTGCTGGCGTTGCTGTTGCATATGCCATTGGTCTGCACGTAACCCAAGATTGTCCAAAGCTGCTCCTCGCCGCGCCTAACTTGGGCAAAGTTTGAGAAAACCAGACATGTTGAGGATGTTCTGTGCAAGATAGCATACCACCCGGTGGTAGTGCTCACCGTCCAAGGCACTGAGTAAAAGCCCTAAAGTGCCGAGCCCTATCATCAATGTGTACCGTGTTTCTGTAGAGGTATAAACTTGTGCGTCCCAGCTTCATAATGAGTTGGCAGACCCGTAGGACACAACTGGCGAACATCAGTCCGTCGGTCTATGTGACCAAAAAGCTGAATCACAAGATCAAGACTTCGCTGGATGAGGTATGCCTCATTTTTGTTTTTAAATAATAAAATACAGAGAGAGAGAGAGAGAGAGAGAAAGAGAGAGAGAGAGAGACGGAGAGACAGAGTGAGAGAGTGTATAGGTAAAATTAACATTGTGTGTTTAAAAACTGTTTGCTATTTAACGATTGACGTAATTCGAACTGCCTAGGCGTTATGCCCCAAAATTCTGAATTGTAACAGAATGCTTCCTTCTTTTAATTATCGATTAGTCGTCGCTATCTCGTGTGGAATTCGCCATGACGTAAAATTAGACTCTATTGCCTTCTCTAAGTGTCCAGTTAAAATTTTAAAGTTTAAGTGACGGCCTCTTGAAATTAACGATAAGATTAAAGTCTACTTCGATGCATTCAAACATTTACAACGGATCGATTGCTGGAATGATAACTCTTAATTCCAGATTATGATTTTCGCTTTATGAAATTCTACTCGTAGTTGATGGGATTTTTTTTACAGAGATAGCGTGTGCTAACCCTCTTTCTCTGAATTTTTAAACATTTTCACTATCAATTGGTTTCCAACGAAAACATCATTTTACAGCTAAGGTATAACAGGGGCGGCGGAAAAAGGAATTTTTTTTTAAATTCTTTAATTTTTTTTTTTTTTTTTTTTTTTGGGGGGGGGGGAAGGCTGGGGTTTGAATTTGAGAGGCATCGACGTATTCTCTTCCAGTACTTTTAGTTTTTTTTCCACTGTTTCTCTGGTATTGTTACAGTTACTATATCATTGGTGTTGTTGGCAGGCTTGGAGTGGCTATGAAGTAGGTTTTTTTTTTATGACTTGAAAAATAGACTAATAGAAAATTGTGAGATGGACGTACGCTTTTTTGCCAAAAGTTATAAATTCTTAAGTGAAAAGCATAAACATAATATTACTATGAGTAAAATCAGTTGATTTCTTTATTGCGCATATGCCCGTTTTATTGGTGTGCAACAGGCAAAAGATGATCAAGATTTTTAATTTGTTGTTAGAAAATGATTGTAAGTGAAGTCTTTTTTTGTTGCTAACATGTTCATAGAACGCCGCGCCTAACATAGCTCTATCTATTTTGTGACTACATCACAAATTATATTTATCTATAGAAGGCCGCGTGGCAGAGTGGTTAGCGCGTCGGACTCGTGATCCGGTGGTCGTGGGTTCGATTTCAGACCATGCCATGTTGCAATTGCCTTGGTTAAGCAATTTACCCTAACTTTCAAATGCGTATCCAGCAACAGACGATGCTTGAATTTGTGATATGCGCTTACAACACCCAGAAAGTGGCTTTCTAATATACTGGTCTGTTGGATGGCATTAGTGGCGCTGCTCTTGTGACGACACAGTTGTGCTGAGTAACGAAACCAAAATTTCTCGAAAGGGATTGATATAGTGTCATAATATTAGTAGTAGTAATAAAAAAAATAATAATAGTATTAGTAATAATAATCATAATAATAATAATGATGATAATGATAATGATTATATTTACAATAATAATAATATTAATAATAATAATAATAATAATAATAATAATAATAATAATAATAATCTGATAACCAGATGTTTTGGTCTGTTCGTTTAAAAACTCCACCCCTCTTCACATCTTTACTTTCTTAGCTTATTAATTGCTTTTTTTTAAGATAAAAAAAGTTAAGAGCTTCATAATTTGTTGGTGTCTATTTTGCTATAATACCATTTTATGGACCTTGGACCAACAGACTCCAAACATGCTCGTTCTTTAGAGGTCTTTTTCAGGGACACGACCCGCTTTTTATGAATGTTTTTTTTTAGCCTCGATAATACAAATACTGAATGAAAACCCCCTCAAGCTCCTTTGCTTCGTTATGTGTTTGACTTTTATTCAACCATGCATTCATTCTTAAGCTTATGAAAGCTCCTGTGAATTCGGAATTCCTAGTCATAGGAAGGGTGCCTTGTGAAATTAAAGCCTCTTGCTTTATGGCGTCTATGTGTATCATTCTTTCCACTTCAGCGCGCCTGAAAAAATGATAACCAAGATTAGGCCTGTCTTTTCCATTGCGTTATTTATCTGTGCACTTTGAACTAAGTTGTTTTCGTTTGTTTGTTTTTTTTTACATAATTATGTATCGATACGATCATAAATGAAACTAAAAGTAAATTATAAACGAGAACAGAGGTGTATGCAAATTCTCTTGTGCATCCATCGCCTGCAGAAAAAAGTATAAATTGTATTTGTAACATGTGCTAAGAAGACCAGGTAGGTACATTAAGATTTTCCAACTTAAATACTACGGCCTTCAGCATCGAACTGCAGCTAGTTATGCAACTGTCTGCGGGTGGAAAACAGGAAACTGTTTTTTTTTTCCCGTGGTTTGGTTCACTGAAGAAATGATCGCTGATAGCTGGTGGTATTAATTTTTTTTTGGTATGTAAAGTCCGCTCTGGAACCCCGCTTCTTGGACGGAGCCTCATTTTTCTTAGCCAAACCAAGATCTTCATAAGTTAAAAACCTAGATCTAGTTCCATTGGCGCAAGCGGTGTGGAAGGACTAAGCAACCAAGTATGCATGGCTTCTTCTTCTTCTTCTTCTTCTTCTTCTTCTTCTTCTTCTTCTTCTTCTTCTGCTTCTTCTTATTCTTCTTTTTCTTTTTCTTCTTCTCATAAAGGACGCTGCTGCACCAAGAGTTAGTTTATATAGATCTGTTTACAGGTTGTAATTAAACAATGTAAATTAATTTTGATACACGATGCGCATCCGAAATTAAGTTGGCAGCCTTTCTCGTTCTAATAGCCTACTTGAACTGCGAATGTTTTTTTTTGTTTTGTTTTTGTTTTTGTTGTAAAATGGCAATTTAAACCTAAACCGAATGGTGTGTGCGTGTGTCGTCAAATATTGTGCTAACACGGTCTCAGTTGCTAAATCTAATTCTGATTTATTCAATGTGTTTTCACCCTCAGATTAAAAGTGCTTTCATCCGATCATAGAAAGTCGTTTGTTCATACGGGGTTTATATAATGATGCATAACATATCTCTGTTCATTTCTCAAAGATGGCTTTTTTTTTTCAATATTCAAGTGAGTGGTGAATGCTACCTTTAAACGAATTGATCCGTGATTTGATTGACTTAATTAATGTTAAGTTGTCGCTGATACTTATATCAATACATGTTTTTGTTTATCTATTAGAGAGTAAAGTAAGACTAGCCTACATGGAGCCTAATAACATGCCTCGAATTTTATTGGCTGCCGATATGAATACAAGTATGTATGAGGTCACACTAACGGTACGCATACACGCGTGTAAGCGGTTTCGATAGCACACCCAGTATGTAAATTTTCCTTTTTCAATTCATTGGAAGTAATGCGTGCAGAACCCCTATAAGTTCGTGCTCTCTCTCTCTCTCTCTCTCTCTCTCTCTCTCTCTC
>BMAT01006538.1:340776-351689 GCA_019649035.1 Elysia marginata
TAGTTCTAGATCTAAATCAGACTCTTCATCTAAGCTAAACTCACCCTTGTGTTATAATATGTACATTATTAACTCATTCCCTATGTAATTTTGTTTTCATTTTGACGTAATTTTTTTACAGCCTAGCCATTTTACCCGACAGTGATGCTAAGCAATCAACTATTGTTCCATGTATTTTCGATAAAACATGTCATGTTGCATATCAAATTGAAGGAAATTGAATGGAAATTCAGAATAACATATTATTTGTGGGTATTGAGTGTGTTTCATATGATAGGTTTTACGTAAGAAACCTGAAATAAAAAAATAGATCTACTCTTGGGTCTAGATTCTGTATCTTCATCTAGTTCTAGATCTAAATCAGACTTTTCATCTAAGCTAAACTCACCCTTACTACTGTTATCTTGGATATTTTGTAGGAAATTCCTAGCCTTAATGGCAGTAAACCCTCTGGATCTAGTTATCTCATCTAACTGTTTGAGGCAATTCCAACTCTATAGATCTAGATTATATAAAAACTGCAAATAAAAATACCAAAACACCGAAAATACTGATGAAAATCGATCTGAATGCTTGCTGAAATGTAAACAAACAAAAGCGAAACTGAAACAAACTATGCCAGATTTTTCAGCATCTCCAAGTAGTCCAAAAAGCCAAAGATATTTTGGCGTCCAATATTAGACGCTTCGTAGTCTGACGAAAATCTGAGCGTCTAATATTAGACGCTGCGGAGGGAATCAGTTAAAAATGTCTTTAAAAGCTTTTTTTAAAATGGGGAAAAACATTTGTTGATATCTTTATTAGGTAATCGATATATATTTTTTTTGAAGAAGGAAAAAGGATCTAAGTTTTCATTTTAAAAAAACCAAAAGTGCATAACCATGCTCTAAAAACTGTTAAAAAAAACATTTGAAAGATTTTTTTTTCTCATAAGTGGATATAAAGTAAAACATGACCAACTTTCAAACGATGCAAGAAAAAATTTTTTAGTTAAAGTTTGACTAAGTATTTGAAAATGCCCATTTTCTCAAATCAACCAACAGCAACCAACTCATTTTGTAAGAGCAAGGATACACATTTTATAAACTTCAAAATGAAAAATCGTGAAATGTAAAGAATCTAGATCTTTAGGGTTTTTTTTTGTTTTTTTTTAGTATGATACTATTTACAGGTTTAGCTCAGTATGTACAAATTCTGACTTATGTCTCTGATTTACTCTGATGGCCTCACATTTGTGTGACAGACAATCCAGTTGTTTGTTTCACTGTCATTCAGACAAACTGAAATATTAAAATACAGGTTTTCCGTTGGGCTAGATTTTTTATTTGTGTGTGCTGCAGCGGATGTGGTACTTTTTTTATTTGCCTGTTGCAGCAAACAAAATTCTTCAAAACGAGAGCTTTGGTTTTGCCTCTTTCAATGTTTGGATTTTTGGCCATAGTCATTCAATCAAATTTTATAAGACTTCTGAGAAAGCCCTAATTATACACAAAATTCAGTCAAATTTACTGAAACTTTATAGAGGCGTTTATTGTATCCAGTCTCCTTTCCAGTCCCAAAAGATCAAAGCATAATGATTGTAACAATGCCCTTCTGGCTAAGCTTCTGACCTTGACGCCTAGGGGATTTGTAAAACCTCAATTCCAGGCCCTACCTTGCAGATGACAAGGTTCTAGTGGCTATAACTAAGACTGCACTACACTTATGCTGCGCTTTGAGCAATAATGGCTTCAAAGAATGGCGGCAGCTCCTTCGAGTAATATGCATTATATTGTTTCACCTACTTTGCTAAGAAATAAATTTCACCGGAACACTTTTTTTTTGCGTTATCACCAGACTATTTAATATTTTGAGATTCTAGCCAACTTTATAAAATTTCCATTGTAATTTTAATTTTTCCAGGTCCTGACTACTCCATTTATTCCTCGAACAAGGAACCCTCATTGGGAGTCTTGGACAGAATTCTTTGTTGCAGACTACACAAGGGTAAGGTCTATGAATTTAGCCAGTCAGATTAAGTATTTTTTTATTTCTTTCTTTTCCCTGTCTTAAATTGAAATTTCTCTCATTTAGTAATCTAAGTTTAAAAAAAAGAATATAATCTTTGTTTCTTGAAAACAAGTAAGTACAACCCGCGTTGAAAATTGGAATGGCATAGAAGTGAAATTTACCATTCCTTGTTCAAGCATTTATGAGCCTTCTACAAAATAGAAAAAACAAATTTAAGAAATAAACGAAATGAAAGCGTATGTCCGACGGCCAGAGTGAAAGAGTCGGAAGTCAGAAACTTTTATTGTGAGCAAAACGGCTTTAAAGGTAGATTTAATACTTTTTGAGTCTTATGTTTTAAAACACAAGATTTTCCAATACTTTTTTCACACAATTCTATAATTAGATACAACTTGCTACCTTTTGAAGGTAAGAAAAATGCATTGTTGAAAATATCAAAGCCTTGTAATGTACAATTTGCAAGTTCCGACTCATTCACCCTAGACATAGCTCTACAAAAACAACCCCATCGTTAATTTTATACACTTGCTTTGTCCCAAGTGGAGATTAGTTGATTTTTTTTAATGACTAATGAGTCTACTATCTATGTATATACCATTAGTATTTCTCCCTCTTGCTTTAACTATACTTCTTGTTCTGTATATTAGATGCAGCTCTCTTTCTTTGTCTATGACTGGGATGGCCACAACAACATCAATGATGATTTTCTTGGCTCTGTACACCTCAACTTGTCTGATGTAAGAATTTTTTTTTTGTCTTGTTTATCAAGGTTGTTTAGTGTGTATCTTACTGGAAAACAAGCTAATGCTATTGTGAGAGTGATTTCTGTCACAGTCATTTTGTTATTGTTTGTGATAGTTGATTTTAAATGCCAAATTTTAGTGATAAGAGGATGTTTGTGTGTGTGGTGGGGGGGGGGGGCATGAAGATGTCAGTAAGACTATTTTTTGAAGATACATTTTTTACCTTGTACTTTGATAACCCATTTATTTTATGATTTGACTTGTCAGCACAAAACAAAGTTGACTGAAGTTAACCAACAGCTCAGGTACTCTTCAAAATTTCTATGATTTGAGTTCAATGTTTGAGCTGCTTCAAATATTTAACGCTTCTGAGAACAAATCCCGCTGTCTCTTGAAGCTCGTTTTAGTCTGCGAGTTTTCAGCCGTGTTGTTGTTTTTTATTTAGAATATTTTTCTCTTTTGGTCAAATCGAAATTTATGTGTTAAATCCAGTCCAGCATTACTTTTTTTTATTTAAAGCTCGGAACTGGGATGTCATGGTTCCAAATGTCTTAGTAATCAGTTGTGTATGTCCCCAGTCTACACCTGAGATCATCAAGAAGACGATGACTCTCGGCTATAACAGACCAGATGAAGGTTTCACTGTGGACAAGGCCTGTGGTCAGATAACCATCTCTGTTGTGTTCAGACCTGTGCCGTCAGTGGCCAAGTCAGGTTGGTTCTGGGTGCCATGTTGTTTTTTTTTTAAAATATTAGAGTAAAATGGAATACTGTTATTATATCCTTCTTAGAACGCGTAGTCTGCCTATTAAGAACAACTTGCACAGGATAAATATGGCTGAAAACAACAAATGTACAAGATGCTATTCTGGGGCTGTTGACGATGAATTGCACTATCTCTTTGTATGTCCTGCTTTGGAAAAACTACGATTAGCCTATATACCTGCTTTTTATATAATCCATGTCACCCAAGAAAAACTATGTAGGTTTTTAAATACAATTGATAATGTTACATTGTTCAATCTTGTAACGTTCGTAAAAAAATCCTTATACGAATGTCATGTTGATGATCTTAATTAATTTCTCTTTATGTCCATCACTGTAATGAAACCACCACTCTTTGTTGAAATATTTAAGTTTGTACTTTGATTACTGGGCCGATGGCCTTTAAAATCCTGAATAAACATAATTCAATTCAATTCATTCAGAAAAGAAGCCGTTGTTCTTGAATAGATAATCTTCTTTGGAAAACAGCACATGGTCACATAATAGATTATCGTTCATACGTAGGGTTTGACGACAAAGCAATCTACTGTCATTTCATAAGGTGTGATAGGAGAAAATTCTTGAAGTAGGCACATGGCCCTATACATTGCATGGCTTCTTAAGAGTTTGGTCAAGGAGACCCCCAGACTTCACGGGAGCTGTTCTTCCAAGATATGAGTTTTGAGAATTGATTATTGGGCTTACTTCTCTTGGAAATTTTATCAGGTACTAGAAATCTTCAGCCTTTAAGATGAACTTAGCCTAAACTTTCATAGAAAATCGAGTCAAATGCCTAGCTTAAGTTTTTTTTTTGTTCTTTACTCTCAAAAGATGCCCCCTTATCCTCCTCAATAGAGTTCCTCTTGCAGTCAGTCTTTTTGGGTGATGGCTATTCCCAACCCAGTTTTGTTCCTGGTTTCTGATTTAACGGGTTCTTTAAGTTTGGTTTTCTATCTTTTAAGTATAGCTGTTATTAAACTCACAATAATAACAGCCATTGCTGGGATGACAAATTAAAATAATTTTTTTCTCTTTTTGATCATCGAATCTATAGTTCTATGGAAACCGAAAATGAAAACAAAACAAAAAGAATTTATTTTTTGTTCAATTTTTTTTTGTCGTATTTTTTACAAGTAGTATGGAATAAAGTTGATGATGATGATTTTTCTTTCTTCTAAAGAGAAGTTCCGAGATGTGATGAAGAGCTACAAGCCTAGCGACTACTTATACAAGGAGGACCTGATGTCTCCTAGCTCTGTGGTGAGTATTTCTTTCTTTCTTTCTCCTCTCTCATTCCTCTCTCTCTCTCCCTCCCTACTCTTACACACTTACTCTTTTTCCTTATCTCTTTTGCATACAAAGATTTCTTTTTTTTTAATTTTTAGGATTTCTTCCAGTTCTTTCTCGTTATATGTTGACCTATCTCTGCAAAAGATTGTATTCATAGCTTTTCTCTCACTCTATGTCAGGACAAATTCAGAATCAGTGTGCATGAGTGATATGATCTTATAATGTATCCTAGCTTTGGTTTATTTAAATTGTTATGTGATTCTATATAAAGCATGTAATATATATGTATATATATATTTTTTTTTTAATGTTTGGGTATTCAAATATCTCAAATTTAGAGAAAGATTTAAATTGACGACTGCAGTTTCATCAGTTGTTCTTCAGAAAGAACGCATTAGATTAAACGTTGAAGTTGCACACTGAAAGAATAACTTTTGTTACGTTTTAGCTTATAGATTTAGCTCTTTTTGCTACTCTCTTATTTCTTTTTTTAAAGTTTTCATTAGAGCTACTGTCTTTGCTCAGCTAGCTACTGTAAGTTTAGAAATTTTTAAATTTTTTGAATCCATGAGTTGGACCGTGAGCATTATAGCTAGGTTTTCTGGGTTTTGTCATGAGTCCTTAGTCTCTGTAAGCTCCACGTGTTCAGGTTTAGAATTTAATTTCTAACAAGACAGTATTGTGAAACAGAGAAACATGCAGCTCTTGGTATCTTTTAACCGTAGTTTTTTACTCATTACTATCTTTAAGAAGAAATTTAAGTCATTCTAGTGGTGCGTCCTGTTTAATATATTTTTTTTGTTTTTTTGTTTTTAGTAAGTATCAGTTTGCATGACTGATGTTTACTTTTAACTGTAATCCTAGCTTTTGCTATTTTGAAAGAGTAATCCGATATTATTTCTCTAACTAGAGCATGAAAGACATTTGTTTTGCTAATTTTTGGTTATTTAATGTTTTTAAGCTACAAGTTGTACAAAAATTCTGAAGCCAGTTATGATATTTGCACCTTAGACCTGCTTTTGCCACAAACTGCAACCAACTACTGGATGGATCTTTCTATACCGACTTTAAAGTCTCCCTAAAGTCCTGTCTAGAGCAGCTTTGCTTTCAACCATCCTGCAAACTGTCAGAATGATGAATCCAAAAAACAAAAAAAATCAATTCCCTCTTTCACATAAGCATGAGTGGTGGGAAGAAGTGTGAAACGTACAATATCATGTATTTTTATTTTTTCACAATGATTGTTTTTTTTATTTAATTTGTTTTGGGGTTTGCTTGCAAAGCTGATCGGCAGATGTATAGGTATTTGGTTGCTTTTGGGCTTATTCTGTGAATTTGGATATCACTAAAGTGTCTATTTGTTTCCAAATGGTTTTTATTTTTTTCCCCATTCAGATACCGGTGAGTTCAAACACACGCTTTGCTTCTCTCCATGTAGCACATTTAGACCTTTTTCTCTCTTGTTACCAAAGCCATTGTTCCTCAGACTTTCTCTATATTTCACTCATTCTCTCCTTTTATTATAGTTTCTTATACAATGCTTACATCTAATCCTATGCCTGCATAACTGTAACAATTTAAATATATAAACTCTAATTGAAATATTATGTTTTGTCAATATGAAACAAGAATTGAAATATTTTCAAAGCCTTCTTTGTCTGCAACTCTTTATTCTATTTCACAAGGTCTTGGAAAAAAAGCCATGCATGTAATTAAAGCTTGATCCTTGTGCACAATAGAAGAAAGTAATGTGACAAGATCTAGAAATTGTCAAACAATTTGGTTGGACTGAAATTTAGACAATATTCTTTCTCGGGATGTACACGAAGATCAAAATGCTTTCATACCTCTCAAGATTTTGATGCTATAATCATCCTGCGAATTGAATTGTCAAAATTAAAAAAAAAAAGGTGAGTTTGAAAGACTAAACAGAAATACATTTTCAATCAGCATTAAATACCTCCATTATGTAACTTTAAAAAAACTTAAAGCTATAGAATTATTGATATTTGTATTATTTAATTGAAACAAAACACTTATATATGTTGTATCTCATCACCTAGCCATTCAAATTCCATTGTGGCTTATGTCCATTAACGCAAATGCTTTGGGCTGACTTGTCATGATGTTGTTGTTAGCCCCTAGGTAATCGTTAGAGCAGCAGACTCACTGTAGTACGTAAACTCAAGCAGCAATCAAGGTTTATCCTGTCAATGTGTTGTAGTTGATGTTGTGCAATCATAGAATTCCTCTTTATTCAGCAGTTTGTGCCCGTCTGTCACTATCAAATTTCTATTAACATTTATTTGACTGACTATTTTGTCTATTTTGATATTTTGTGTCATCATTTTTTTTTCTAAGTTTTCTGCTTAAAATTAATTAACATGAAGACTCTGCTTTTCCCATTGTTTTTATATTTTTCATTTATTCCTTTTTCTAATTAACTCTTTCATTACTTTTTTTTTAGAATATGATCATCCCAAGGACTTTAGAGGACCTATTTTATCTTTTTGTTGTATTATTGTCCTTTGGAGGACTAATTTTATAGCATCAAACAGTTCTAAAAAATTTTTAAGATACGACGGTTTTGTGCATTTGTTATTTTTGCAAGATCCGCTTTTGAGCACAGTACCGATAGATGTTGTCACATATCTTGGCTTGAATGTGTAAGAGCTGGTAGGTCCATTGTCTTGTTGTTTGAAAGATCTGCTATCTGAAGATATCTACTCAATCCCACCTAAGCCTCTGAGAATTTTTTAGACTGTGTCCATAGAAGTAATCTCTTCCCCTAGCCTAAGGGACCAAATGGGCAAGAACTATGAAGCTAACAGCAAGATAAACTATAAAGTAAAATTTCTAAATTTTGATAAGATTTCAGTCAACAGAAACCAATAACTTTTTTTGAAAGAGCAAGACGAAGTGGCAATCAACACATATGCCCCTATGTATGGAGTGTAACTCTTTTTGTAGGCTAAAAAGTAAAGTAAAAAATTGTAAATAAAACTATAAGGCTCTTGCGATACTTGAGACAATATTCAAGCTATAAAAAGATACCAACAGTGATATCATATAAATACCCAGGAAAGGAGGTGTTGGCAAACAGCAGGCAAAAATGGATGATATAGTAGTTGGCTTGCATCATTGCATCATGAAATGGCCTCTTTGGTTGCTATAATTGTTTAGAATTTGGGTCAATGGTGGTTGCTAAAAGTGATATTGAGTTAAATTTTTAGTGTTGTTCATACTTAATGTTGTCCTTTTTTATTAATTTTTATTAAAACTGTATTGAAATTTTGTTTACTTGAGCCTTTATTATGCATGGCAGTTAACCAATTTGTTGTAGCTTCTGCTCATCCACTTTATTTAAAATTAACATATATATGAGTCATGAGCATAATTATGAAGTGTACTCAGTAAAAAAAAAAAGAAAAAGAAACAGACTTTTTCACATCCTGTTAAATCTCCCTGAAAAAAAAAAACAACTCAAGATGAAAGGACAATACTTTCATATTTGATCAGCAATTTCGTAAACAATTTGAATTTTTTGAGGTAGTAAACGGAAAATCAGAATTCAACGGTTTGGAGAGGCTTTAAATTGGTATACAGCCTTTTTAGCACTTAATGTGATTAAGCCTACTCTTCACATGCTTAAAATAGCTCATTTAGTAAGATTCAACACAATGTGTTGACTTCTGTTGTGTCTAAACTATTAAAGGGTAATGCCAATTCTTTTTCCATTGTTTCAAAGATTTTAAAAATCAATACTTTTTATGACTTTTACAATAGAAAAAGATATGTCTGTTCATTGTATTCCTCTGAGGGTCTGCTTTCCTTTGAAGATAATGCAAAAATGTTAATGCATTTCGTGCACAGTAATATATTTTTTGTTTGGATCTGTATTGGCAGTATGAGTTCATCCTAATTTTTATGAGATCCATGAAATATATAACTGGTAAATCTGATCCATTGTTGTTGTAGTTGTTGGCGTTGAATGGGAATAGTTCATGCTTGCAATAAAGGTGCTCCTTTTTCATTTGCATTTTGTTTCCCTGCAACCTTTGCATGCTGAATTTCTCGCAAAAGAATGAAAAGAATTTTGTACAAAGATGATATTATTTTTATTTTTATTTGTACTGAGTCTATTGCACCTTTTTGCAATAATGAGTGATTTAACTGAACTTAAGTTCTTTCAAAATCAAAATTATTTGTCTTGGAATCAGTCCAAACAGGTCAGATGTTGCAAGTTTCACATTAAAAGGCTTTGATATTTTTAACAACACATTTTTCTGAGCTTTCAGATATTATTATAAATGTAGTTAGATTATATAAATTCTGTGCAAAGGTATTAGAAATTGTTTTAATGTAAGAAATATAGAGAAAAAAAGGGAATAAATCCATTCAAAATATCCAATATCCGACTGGTTGCACAATATTTGCTGATAGATTTTTTCTTAAATGCACAAAATTAGTTTCAAATTTAAAAATTTTCTTTCCATGATATTTAAAAAGCTTTCCTACAAACAATTTGTTATGCTTGCTCACAAGTTAAAACTAATACTCTTTGTACGATATGACACTTCCTTGGGACTTTTTCATAATGTTTGTCTTGCTGTTTAAACCTTCTCGTCTAGTACTTCTGTTGAAAAAGTGGGATGATTTTAAAACCATTTACCGAGATATCTGAAATTGTCTAGCACATTTGTAATGCAATCTCCCACAATCACATTGTCAGTTTATATGCATGCATGCAGAACTCATTTATGATTTTGTAAAAGCACAACAATTAAAAAAAAATTTTATAGTCGTATCATATCCCTATTCTTTTTCGGTTACCAGCACCAGGACTGCTTGCATATGACCAAGAACAAACAAAAAAGGACATAGGAGTTGTTGTATTGTGCCAAGTAAATCAGGTGGCAAAAAAAACAAAAAAAAAACTCATGCGTACATGATAAGGTTTATGTCAGTATTCAAAGAGTCTGTATACAATGACAGTGGTAGTTCTTATTTACCTTCTTGTAGGCTGGAGTTCCAGGGCGAAGATCAACTACTGCAGCATATATGGATGAACTTCTTTCAGGTAAGCTGTGTTTTAATAACATGTAAGCCCTGAAAACATGGCTAGTTGTAGCCAAGGTTTTTACTTATCTGGACTCAAAATTCAAATTCCCTGGGTTTCCCATCTTGAGATGAGGGATTCACCGTCCTTAAAAGTAAAAACATAGATGCAATAAAAACGTTTTTAATTGTTCATTTTTTTTCTGTGTATTGTCTAAATTAGTCAAAACTGTCTTCAAGGCCTTTTGAAATTTTCTATTTGTTTCCCTTTAGATAAAGTGATTGTAGAGTTGACCATTCTCCAAGGCAAAGATATGGTTGCGATGGACAGAAACGGTGAGTCACTTAGGCCACATCCTCTTTTATTTCTCTTCTTTCATTTGACATCTTAACACTTAGTCTTCAACTAACACTGTTGTACTGTCAAAGGTGTGTGGTTTAAGTATATTGCATTATAAAAGATGAGGGTAAAAATAAGATTTTAAAAATGTGATTTTTTTTTTTTTTTGCCATTTGCACCTACTTGTAGTAAACCTTTTAAAGGCAATGCTACATAAAACAAATCTATTGCATGCCTGTACTGTACTGATGTATTGTTTCAGAAAAAAATTAAGATGTAAAAAAAATTTTTTATCCTTTTTGCATCTGTCTCCTTTAAGTGGCTTGAAGAAATCTGCCATGTTGTCACGTTTCCAATACATGTATCTATT
This sequence comes from Elysia marginata, assembly GCA_019649035.1. Lineage (NCBI taxonomy): Eukaryota > Metazoa > Mollusca > Gastropoda > Plakobranchidae > Elysia > Elysia marginata. Next base: position 351,353 of record BMAT01006538.1, read on the forward strand.
TTTCAGTCTGGAGCTGTTCTTTTCTTTGCCAAGTCTTTTTGTTTTAATCCAAATATTGTTCATGTACTGTTAACGTAGTTTTTATCTTTGTGGTTTAACTGTAGTTGGATTCGTAGTAAGATTTGTGTTTAAACACTATTTGGAATTTTTCTTGCAGTCAACATACCTGTTTTTGTTGTTTTTTTTACATTTTCCATGGGAACCTGAAATCAGGATCTATCAAATTTGACCTAACTGAACCACAAGATAGCTATTTTGATAAATGTGTACAGAATGAATGTATTGTTGTTTATAATAGAGATCCTCTTTACTTGCTGTAATAACATCCATAGGCTGT